>JAODTR010020238.1:9505-24805 GCA_025399935.1 Amblyopsis rosae
TCATACGGTACTATGAAGCACACAGCGGTTGGTGTCATACGGTACTATGAAGCACACAGCGGTTGGTATCATACATTACTATGAAGCACACAGCGGTTGGTATCATACGGTACTATGAAGCACATGACCAGAATGGAGATCTCACCTGCCCTATATGTCTGTGTGGCGAGGCGTTGACCTGTCGTCGGAGCTGCTGTGATTGGTGGATGAGGTCTGCGCTGTCCCCCGATTGGCTGGGGTCGCGCAGGTCCAGCATGCTCTGGGAGAGGCGGGCCATCACATTGACCCCGTCCCCATGGCGATGGCCCCGCCCCGATCCCGTGGTCATGCCGTTGACCACCACCTCGCCGCTCTGGTTGCAGTCGTAGAACTCCTCGTCAGACGCCGTGGAAAGGCTGGAGGGGTTGCCATTGGCCGCTTGATCACACATGACCTCAGTGCTGTCTTGGCTGCTGTCGCTGGCCTTGACCTCCTCCTGCTCCTCCTCTGATTGGCTGGGGCGCTCCTCGGCGTCATGGGTCCGCACGTAGTCCGAGGAGTCGTGCAACGCTTCCGATTCGCTCTTTTTGACCAGACTGACCTGCGGTTGGCCCGTGTGTTCAGAACCGGGGCCGTTTATGACCAACTGCAGGGTGCGGGGTTTGGGGATGGGCAGGGCCAGGGGCGGGTCCTGAGGAGGAGCCTGAGGAGGCTTCCGGGGCGGGGCCTGGGGTGGTTCCAGGGGCGGGGCCTGGGGTGGTTCTAGCAGCGGGGCCTGGGGTGGTTCCACGGGCGGGGCCTGGGAAGGGACCAGGGGAGGGGCCTGGGGCCGATCGCTAGCACCTGCTGTGGGGGTGTGGTCAGTCTCGTTTGTGGGCGGTGCGCCGGTAACGTCGGCGGCTGCGGGCGCTATGGACGTGCGTGTCTCCGGTGTGTGTGTCTGTCTGTCTCGAGGCATATCCGCTTTCTGACACGGCTGGCTGGAATGCTGTGCATTTGGAGTGATGTGCGGCTGCTCTGCGGGCTGCTCTGCGGCCTGAGTCTGGGCAGAAGAGCCCTCAGAGGGCTGTGTGTCTGTGTCTGCGCCCGCTGTGGGTGTGTCCGTAGGGGCCACGGGCGCTGCGAAAGGGGAGCTGAACCGTATAGCCTGGCTCACCTCAAACCTCTCTGACCTCTGTAGGTGAACCTGATTGGCCCGCTTGTCGTCTCTGATGTTGATGAAGCCAATCACGTCGCTGGGTGGGTCTGGCTCAGGCCAGGTGGGCAAATAGGGAATCAAATAGACTTTCTCCAGGCTGGCTAACCCGGGGTGTAGAGGTGGGAGCTCCACAGGCTCCTTAATGCGCTCTTTAAGCAGTCTTAAGCCAGCGGGGTTCTTGTTGCTGGAGTTTTGGTTTGACGAGGCTGGGCTTGCGTGGTTTCCGGTGGCAACCAGGGCATACTTGGGGTTAATGAGTTTCCTGGCCATAGAGGCTGATAATGGGGCAGGAGCCGCTTGAGGGATTGGATCAGGCGTTGGTTCCTCTGTCAAAGGAACCTTGGCCAGAGAAACACCCCTGGAGATCAGATAAAGGTCGCGAAACTGAGTGTCAAAGTTCTCCACTGCCTGCCCCGTTACCACGGTGATGAGGTTACGATCTAGCCGAGAGGAGGACCAAGTGAAGCTGTAAAATTAAAAACACAACAGACGTAAATACACAATGGTTTTTCTGTTCCTCTGAATGTTCCTCTGGTTTTAGAAGTATGTTATGTTTAACTCTGACCTAGGGACACACTGAGAAATACATTTGGCAATAAAACTAAGTTGGTGGTAATTTAAAAAGTCACGGTTATGCAATGTGCAGTCCTGAAGGAAAAACTGTTTACGAGTGTGCGTCTGTGTGTGTTACGGGTGTGTAGCGCTGCAAGTGTATCTGATTTATTGTCAGCAATTGAGTGTCTGCCAGTCATGGCTTCTCTCCACAGTCTTCTACTACAGCTTGTTGGCAGGGCCAGATTACCCTGCTGTTTTATGGTAAACCTGATACCCGCTCAGACAAGATGAGCGCATTTACATGAATAGCATTGATGAACGATGTAGACAACCCAACAAATTAATGAGCAAGGCAGTCCAGTTGTTCTTAAGGCCAAGCACTTAAACACATTAAAGTATTGGATTGTTTCCATTAAATCACGTACATGTGATTAAGTAATGGGAGCTTTCCCATCAGCGTGTAGAGTCACGTAAGGCTGGGTGGAGCAACGAGGTTAGAGTTATCACAACACAGTCGGCCATGTTGGCTTGGCTACATACTGTATTCTGGTACGGGCCCGTATCATTCCATTTTCCAACTGTCATTTTGTACAAACCTTTTTTCCTTGTTATATTAGCTGAACATTCTGTTTCAGTTCATGTTAACACTTCTGAACACATTGCGATTTGACTGGCCGTGTGAGTGGAAGTAGGAGGATAGATCCGAAATATATGAATTACACTCCAGATATGATGGCATACCCTGGGCATAATCTGATTTAATTAATATACTTTTGGCAAACTTAACAAAAATAAATTATTATAACTATTCTAATAAATAAATGAATAATAGTTTAAACAAATAACTTTAATAAATAACTAATATTTGTATTTACCAGAAAAGGGGGGGAGTTGAGATCTCCCCACACACAAAATAATGGGAAGTATATTGTGTGTGTGCGTGCTTTGTCCAATCACGTTCCTCACAGCCACATACTAACAAATGTTGAGACTATTATTGAAGGTATACATACACATGTAATGGCTATTGGAGGAGGAACACGTCTAATTCTGCTCTGTATGTAAATAAGATACATTACACACAGCATGTAATGTTGCCATACTAACAAGTTTCCTATTCGTCTACAGTTATTACACACTACCACTTCAATAGTGAGGTTAATACAGTTAAGGTAGTAAAACATTGAATACTATAGTAGTCATTAAAGTGAAAACAGCAGATTTAAAAAAAAAAACATTTACTTTCAACAGTGTTTTGAAATGCCACTTTGAATATTGACCTTTGAGCATGTTTGGAGCTTTGGAAGTTGCAAGAGTACTGTAAGAGCACTGCATGCATTGCTTGATACGCCACATTTCCTGTGGGTTCCAATATAACTCAGGTTGATGTAGCTGATTAAATTCCAACCCTCAGGAAAGAATCACTTCATCGCTGAAACGGGGCATGCAATGACAACATGTCTAATTTGTGAACAGCATTGGAGTACAAGCCTGACACAGAGGACCACCAACTCTGTGGTTTGATTGGGTTTTACTGTTGATTCATAGCAGCATACTGTCGTAGGTTTAATTAAACATCTATTAAATCTGTCTAATCCGCAAATTACACCTCAATTCATTGGCCTGCTTGCAGTCTATGGATCAACAACATCATTTAGCAGACACTAATCCAAAGCAAATTACAGCGATTTAAGTATTAAGGAGCAGGTAGGGGTTCGGCATCTCGCTGAAGGATGCTTACAGTAGGTCTGGCATGTGACGAACAGAGCCTGTGATCTTTCAGCAGGCTGCCACTAGCCCATCCTGCCTTTCCTTTCACAACCAATCACAATGCACCCACTGGTCTGCAATAGACCCTCTAACCTGAATATTGTACTTACTATTCATGTTGTCTGTCAACACAAAGCGCTTGTGCTGCAGAAGTGTTCTCAAGTACAAAGGTATATCTTCTTTACACATTATTATTATTATTATTATTATTATTATTATTATTATTATTCATACATTAGTTCCTTGGTCTAACATTTTAAGGTGGAGTCAGCTGTTCTGTAGAGAGATTGCTAATATTTGAACTCGATCAAAACACCTCTCCCTTCAATGCCATAGGGTACTCCCTCAGAAGCTACGCCCCCCAGAATTGGACACCCATTGGCAAGGCTGGGATGGTGTTGTGTGGAGCGGTCAGCACCACTTTGTTTGTGTTCCCATGTACAGAGCCTGGGCTGTGTGTAAACACCAGATTATTTGTTGTGATTTATTTGCGCGCACACAGAATGGCCAGCTAGCGTGCCCGTGAGGAGACATTCGCTGAATTTGACCAAAGCGTGTTAGCTTACAAGCGCTGACTCCGCATTTAAGCGCACATTCTAGTCCACCAGCCGTGTGTCGTCCCACCCACCTATAAGACCCAGAGATGGCTCTGTCCCCGTCGATCAGGAGGAATCGCTGGCTCAGCGAGCCACGCACCTTCTGAGCGGACCGTGTGTAGAACTCCACCCCGCCACAGCAGCGCACACGCAGATTCTGTGTACAGAGAGAGGAGAGAAGGGGGTGGGGGGTGCGTTCATTCTATATGTAAAAACAGGTTCTTAGAACGGGAGATAATGAGAAAATCGAAGGGTAAAGAGAAAAAGATAAGTCTTGTTTCCCCATAGACACAGCTACTTTTTCCAAACCACAATAACTTTCTGTTTACCAACTCCACAGGTTGGGACATGACATTTGCGTGCGTGTGTGTGTGTGCTTGTGTGTCCGCACGCGCGCGTGTGCGACACACCCTGCGGTGTTTGTCTTGGGCCTTGCGATAAGGGTGTGGTTTCACCTGGAGCGCTGGTGCATGGGTAAATGTGCTCTCTATCATATCTCGGAAGACTCACAGTACAGTCATACGGTGTCACACCAAGTCGTAGACACAAGGGAGTTACAGGGGAGGGGACAATACAGGATGTTACGCATTTACACAAAAAAAAAAAAAAGGGAAGTGAAAAAAAACTCACAGGAAGCAGGGTCTGTATGTGTGTGTGGGTGTGTGTGTGTGTCTTCATTACACATTAGCGCAGCAATCAACCCTGGACGCTAAACTGTCAGTGATGAGCACGCTACAGATGGTGTGTGTTGTGCTATCACTGCCACAGGTAGAGATAGCACACGCAGTACAATGCGCTTGATGTACTTGACTGTAGTTTGCAAATACGATTAGTCTTCAGTGGGAAAAACACGCTGGGTGTTATGTGATACTCACTAGACCAGTTCAAAACAATGCAAAACCATTATCACAGCTTTGGGTTAAGCCGTGTTAAGCCTCCCCAATCTGACCCAATTTACCTTTCAAATATTCTCAGATAAACATTTAAACAGTGCAAAGCCTAACCCAATTGTTAGCCCTAAAGTATGTTTCAAATATGCCTTCGGTATTTTTAGCCGGTACACAGCATACTCGGAGTATCTTTATCAAATATGTTGCTTTGTACTTCTATTGAAGCATTACCAGGCTGTTTTATCGCAAACTGTAGAAATTGGGCCAAAATGTCACTTAAATGTTGTCTTTACTCTTATCAGTACTTACAGTATTAAAACAACATCCAGGCCCAGCTAGTGCAAACACCACGTATGTGCGCATGTATGTGTGTGCATAAGTGTGCGTACCTTTAGATGTCCGTGGTGCATATCGGCTCGGCCACACATGGACAGGAAATCGCGCACGGCCGCCGTGTCGATGATGATGTAAACAGGAACTCTACGTTTGTAGGCCGCGTCCAGCAGGTCTCTGAATATATCTACATCTGTAAACGCATCCATGACCACAGCTATCACCTGCACACACACACACGCACGCACAACGCACACACAGGAAAGTAGAAGTGTCTGTTAACTTTTCCTGTTCTGAGTGGGTGATTCAAATTAAACTGCTCTTATCAGCTCCATAAAAGCCAATACACTCAACAAGCTCAGTGCATTTCTGCGGCGAGCAACAAAAGACCCAGTGTTGTGACAGTGTCAGTGAGCATGCCACATGTAATGAGCTGAAGAGGCTACTGCCATTCTACAGGTGGTTGCTATGCGTTTTGTGGAACGGTGAGCATGTGTTATCTGGGTGAGGGGTGCTATGAGTCATGGTGATTCAGAGAAGCTCTAGCAGCTCTAGCAGCTATTCTGTCTGCAAATCCCCCCCATTGGCCCGGCTTGGAAACCAAGCTAGCATTAGGCAGTGTATAATTTAGCCAAAATGGTTACTATAGCATATAGGTAGCCAAGTGTTCTTTGCCATATTGGTTCTGTTGATAGAAAACAGACCATGTTAAGAGACCAAGATATTATTTGCAGACAAATATACCGGTAGTAGGCTATCTCACATGCTCCTCATACAGCGTTTCCTGGTGTCCTAATTAAGATATTGTGTGTGTGTGTGTGTGTGTGTGTGTGTGTGTGTGTGTGTGTGTGCGCGCGCGCGCGCCCATGGGTGTGTGTTTAAACTGTTAGTAGAATGGCATGTTTTACGATGTCAACACCTTTTCATCCCAGAAATGTTACTCAAACCTGTTCTATTAAATACATGTGTTTTACATGTGACAATGAAAGTAAGTAAAATAGTTCGGACAAAGAAATTAATTGTATGCAAGGGAAGGACAACTGGAAGTAAATTATGGATTGGAGTGGCAGAGCTTTCTGTGGCGTTGTATATACACTGTAGTTACATTATAGTGATGGGAACAAAACTTAATACCAAATGCAGGCAATAACCTATCATCTTCTAAATAATCATTCACCATTATTATACTGACCTTCTGTGCGGACGCAATGCTTTTGCGCACCACCTCTTTGATGTGCGTTTGTCCCTCTGCCGGCGGTTGGGTGTTCACGGCCACGCGCGTGACACCCCGATAAGAGATTGCGTCGGGCCAGCCCAGGTCTAGCTCTGCCACCGAGGCCTCGGACCGGTCTGGCCAGTACTGGAGCGACACGGCTCCATCCCCACCCTCCTCCCCGGACCCGGCGTTACCCCCTCCCGTCGTCTCCGGCTTCAGCTCGTGCCCAGGCCGATAGGCCTCCGCCGTGCATTCCAGCCGCTCTAGCTCCAGGTCCGAGAGGAAGTCACGGATGCCATGTTCGCGGATGTAGGCAGAGAAGCCATCGCGACCCTTCGTTAAGAGCTCCTCCAAAGCCAAGCGCTGGTCCTCGCTGTAGAAGAACTCCGGCTTGCTCTCGCTCACACGCCAGTTGACGTGGTGATCGTCTAAACACTGAATCTGTGATAACGCCATGGCCTCAAAACCACAGCTCAATAAATAGTTAATAAATATGTCCTAAAAATAATTATACTGGTTCGCACAACAGGTCAAGCACAACTGCCATTGGGTATGATCCATCATTTGTTCCAGTAAATTCCTTGTGGTGGATCGTGATCCCGGTCCAGCGACTCAAGTCTCTCTGAGGGAGACTGGGCAATCCGTCTATTTGCCTTATTAGAATAGTTCCACTTACCGATCGTGTCTCGGCAAGGACGGGCGCAACCCAGATCTCAAATTACCAACACACACTGACGCGCACCTAGCCTACATCCAGGTGTGCGCAGAACAAAGGTATCCCACCCAGAGCCGCGCCTCTCATCTGACGTTGCTTGCTTGTAGTTCTAGCCTGATTCAGCTCCAGCCCCGGGCAGCTAGGGTGACTAACAGAAAAAAGTGTATTTATGTGTCTGCGTGTCTATGCGGCAATCCAAAGAGGAACTTCCGAAAGTATTAACGCCCTTAACCATACGCATTTGTTGCGCATTACTCAAGAGAAACTTTTCTACTGACGACCTACTTCTGGTGTTCTTGAACCGGTGACGTTTACACAATATTCACACTCAATATTCCTGAAGTTATTTACTGTAGACACAATATTCACATTCAATATTCCTGAAAAGTTATTTACTGTAGGCAACGTTCACACTTCACCATCCCCCTAGCATGGCGTTTCGTTAAATAATCTATATATTTGTGTCCTCGCAGGTAGTGTTAGCCAAGTCGGGTTTATGCCATAGTCTACATACTTTAAAAAATGCGAAAAGTAAAAAGCACTTCTGACCCTGGAATTCGCCAACGGAAGCCCGTTTGCCGGGTTGAAAAGGCGGAGTGTCCGGTGATTTGTTGGAATAGACTCCACCCACTGGCCTGGCCTAGCTGATGTTTAACCCATACCGTAATCATTCGATTAAAGTCCCGTTCCAATGGCACTTTCTATGCAAATATAACCGGAGATAAAAAATCATGTTTGATTCACTCTCACCTACTGTGTGTGTGTGTGTGTGTGTGTGTGTGTGTGTACGTCCTTTTTAACGTTTTTTTTAACAGCTTGTAAACTACATAATATAAAGAGAAAACTACACATTTCACAGATACCGGTATAGTTATTTACTTGAGCATATACGTGAAGGCTATGTGAGCCTCAGAATATAGGCTACAGTAGGTCAACAATGTATAGGCTAGGCATAAAAGACTAACTATACTGTGTGTGTGAGACACGTAATGTGATCTGTGTGTTGCTGGCTAAAGACACCGTAGGTTGTGTGGACCCTGAGGAGTGTGTGCGTGTGTGTGGAGCAGAAGTGGGATGTTCCAACATTGCCTTTCCCACACTGGTCATTGAACTCATGCCAAGCGGTGAGACATTTAATATTCCCTTCGGTGTATTAATAGCTCTTTAATTATGAAGGGTGCTGAACATTTAGATAACACATCGCTGTGATAACTCATCTATGAATTAATTCACTTGTGTGTGTGTGTGTGTGTTTGTGCGTGTGTGTGTGTGTGTGTGTGTGTGTGTGTGTGTGTGTGTGTGTGCGTGTGTCAGGCCTTCGAGGGCTGATGATTGCGGTGATGATGGCGGCACTAATGTCATCGCTGACCTCCATCTTCAACAGTAGCTCCACCCTCTTCACCATGGACATCTGGAAGAAGCACCGCCCACGTGCGACAGAGAAAGAGTTGCTACTGGTCGGCAGGTATGTCATTCACACGTGAAAGGTGGCAGATTCAAAAGGAAGTCCTGAATCTGCAGTGTGTGTGTGTGTGTGTGTGTGTGTGTTCCAGAATTGCCACGGTGATTTTGGTGGTTATGAGCGTGGTATGGATACCCATCCTCCAGTCAGCCAATAGTGGCCAGCTGTATGTTTACATCCAATCAGTGACAAGCTACCTGGCTCCCCCTGTCACTGCAGTCTTTACACTTGCTGTCTTCTGGAAAAGAACCAATGAGCAGGTAATACACCTGGGACGCTGTGATGTTTGTGATATGATTGTCCTGCACTCAAACAGAGCCTACAATAACAACATTTAGTGAGAGGGAGTGGTTATTTATTGACCAGAGGGGGCAAAGTTAAGACCCGCATCCAAAAAAACACATTGTCTAATCATGTGCTTTTGCATTGTATCCAAAGTACTGTATATTGTGTCACTAAACACAGTTAGCTAAACATTTACCTCTTAAACAGTGAGTTAAGACTAGGGACAAAACACTAATTGTGTAAAGTATTATGACTGAGAAATTCTGAGATTAACCAGGAGGTTCATTAAATCACATAATTGTTAGCGATGGGAATTATAGGTAAAATATGAGATGAAAATCAATACCTTAAAGGGAAATACCACTGACTTGTCAAGACTTGACATGTGCAAACCTAATTACAAGGCCTCCTTGGCAAGAAGCTACCATCTAGCACATTTTAGGGGTTTCCTCAGTGCCCTGTTTGTCCCTTATGACACAATGTACTGCAGTTCGGTTTTATTAGCCTCACATGGGGGCTGGGTGAGTGCAAACAGCTTTCTCAGCTTGGTGTGGAAACCATTTGTCTGCAGACATGTTTGTGTCTGCAGAGGAAGTGATTCTTTTGTTGGTTCCTAATCAGCATTAGTGGAAATACAACATTTAGCCAGTAAAGTTATTGCATAGAAAAGGAGGTATACCTTTTATGTTTGGTGTATGAATGTATTTTTTGTGTATGCAATACATCTAGGTTTTCATAAAGGTTTTTGGTGTTTAGGTTGTATATTTATTGAGTTCATGAACCTTCTATCACGTTATACAAATTCTGAAAAACTATGGGCTCGTTTGAAATTCTTCTACAGCTGATTATGAATAAATTAATTTGGAATGCATGCTAAAGTGTTACAGACAGAGATTCATTACTAATGGAGTGTGGATTTGATGTGAGTTGACACATGTTGAAATGCCTTCACAACACGTACAGACCAGTCCAGTGCATAGTTAAGACTCAAAACCCTGGCTCAAAGAGCTAAAGCCAAAGCCTATTGTGTCTGGCATGCTAGTCTGTTTAAATTAAATAGGCCATTATAAATGAGTTGCCAGTTTTATCATCATAAATATCTTATATCTTGTCAATTGTATTAAGTGGAGAAAGGTGCTATTCCCTGTTATTGCATGCAGATTCTCAAAATGTTCTGCCTGTCATTCTTGAAACACAGTCATCCAGCAACGTTTAAGAGGTTTTAGGAAGGATAGAGCATGGTTTGTCTAACAGTTCCCACCCTAATTATGAACAGCCCTTTAAGTAGGATTGTGCCCACTGAGTTTCAAACCAAAACAACTGTTTTCAATCACAAGACCAATTCCAGACACAAATCCATGAGTTCACCTTTAAAAACTGTATTGCAAATGTGTATTTCTTTCTACATGAATCACAGTATAACTATTTTTAAATGAATGAGTTTAATGCTGAATTAATCTGTCTGGTAAAATCAGGGGTGAATGATCTCATCACAGTGAATGTCTACTGTCTCCAACATTGTTAGTAATGACCTGAAAGCTCTTCAGATGGAACCTTAAAGCGCATGCTCAGATAACGCTGAACTGTGGGGATATCATTTTGAGAAATATACAGGCGTTGACTCATCAGAGCCAAAGGAAGAACACACTATAATCCGACAGGCAGGATGTGAGAAACACTGACGCATAGTCTCACGCTATAGACATTAGGCAGTACATGGACAATATCATGAGCAGTAGACTTAGGATAGAGTAACTGCTACACTATTGTTTTAATCAGACCAGGACCAGAAACTGTAGTAGCTTACAATAATCAAGGATAAGTTAATATTGTCCTTCTAATATTTCATGTATTTTTTAGGTGTGTGTGTGTGTACTATATACAGTATATATATATATACACAATGTGTAATATATATATATATACACACAGTGTATAGTCAGGCAGGGTAAAGAGTTAAACGCTGATATAATTTAGTGTGATTAGGTTTAGTTCAGGCTTCTAGGTTTTCATTACATTTGTTTTCCTTTAAGTGTCAGTTGCCACAGTTGGGCTTTACTGAAGTTTTCTTCATCCGCATATATGCATATATACATATATTTTCAGCCGCCGCGGGTGCAGATCTTGGTGGTAGTAGCAAATATTCAAACGAGAAGTGAAGAAGGGTTCCATGTGAACAGCAGTTGAACATATATATATATATATATATATATATATATATATATATATATATACACACAGTGTGCATATATATATATACTGTATATAGTACACACACACAATTTAGATAAAAACTTAGCCTATTTGTTTTTACACGCACGTCTGACATTTCTGTTTTTAGGACTGCTTTTTTTTTAAAGAGAGAGAAAGTGGAATGACTGGAATTAGCTATGGGAAAGGGTGTGGCGTCAAAGTGAAGAAAAGGGAAGGAAACATATTGGATAACTAATGAGAAAGTAGGTGAAGGAATGTCAGAGTGGCGTGACAGATAGTTGGTGGATGGGTGCCCCACGCTTGCGCTTCATGTCATACATGACGATCACTTTCATGTTATGGTTGGGTTGACTCGGACTGAACGGATCGCATTCTTTCTTGGGGAGGGAGATGTTATCAGAAAAGGAGAGTTTTTAGGCTATGCGCGCGCGTCTACAGCAGAGCCGTGTTTAAGCGAAGTGATACATTATAATGGTGGGAAAGTTGAACGCTTTAAAGTGCTAAACGTGTTTGTGTGTGTGTGTGTGTGCGCGCGCCTGTGCGTGTGCGTATGTGTTTTGTACACACAGGGAGCGTTCTGGGGCTTGATGGTGGGCTTGGTGGTGGGCGTGTGTCGGATGGTGCTGGAGTTTGCGTTCCCCCCTCCCCGGTGTGGCGTGGTGGACTCGGCCCCAGGCGTGCTGCGCGACGTCCACTACCTCCACTTTGCTATACTGCTGTGTGGGCTCACTGTCCTCGTGGTGGTCGGCATAACTCTGCTCACCCCTCCACCTACATATGAACAGGTTTGTGCAGATGCCTGCCGACTTGACGTTGAACTAACAAAGATCTGTGACGAAAGATACTAATTTTATTCTGTTGACATAGGCAACTGCTTTTTTTCTCTCTTTTTTTTGTTGCATTTTTATTTAATTATTAAATAATGTAATGAAACTGACTACAGAGCATTCATGTTCATTTATATGGCATTATTCTGAATATTTCAATATTCTGCATGGTATAGGCCAGGGGTTCTCAAACTGGGGGTCGGGACCCCACAGGGGGGTCTTGAGACACAGAGGAAGGGGTCACAAGATGATTTTCAGAAATGAAGTAGCATTTTAAAATGATGAAACTGGCATATTTGAGCAATAATTGTTAGTTGTAAAGTTTATACATTACTTTTATGTATTCTGCTACTAACCTATAAATACTATCAAATAATATGATGGCTGTTATTCTTCTAACACCTCTGGGGATAGCGGGGGTCGTGAGTCTCTGGTACTGTTATTTTGGAGGGTCGCAAGTTGAAAAGTTTGAGAACCCTGTAAGCTATCATTATTCCAAATTAAAGGCCTAATGGAATATGTAAAAATGTGCAGTATAATCAAAGTCCTTATATAATGTCTTTGGTTTAGCTAGAGTATAACAACCACCACTCTTCTGGGAAAGCTTACCACAGGATTTTGTTAGTCTATGGTTGATGACTTGGCTTTGTGCTTGATTTTATACATAGGCATATGTTAGCAAAAGGTGTGGCTAAACACATAAACTCAATGAAAGTGTCTGATATGATAATTCTGAATGCGTATTTTATCAACATGTCCCGAGTAATTTTGAACTTTTAGACCTTGTGACTGTGTTAGCACAGCTCGACAAAAAGTACTGTATGCTGTTTGTATGTAGTGTATTATTCAGAAAAAGAGTTATCTTTATCATTAATACTTTCTGCTAATCCGCTTATTAAAAGACATCTCTT
The DNA here is from genome assembly GCA_025399935.1 of Amblyopsis rosae. Lineage (NCBI taxonomy): Eukaryota > Metazoa > Chordata > Actinopteri > Percopsiformes > Amblyopsidae > Amblyopsis > Amblyopsis rosae. Next base: position 22,457 of record JAODTR010020238.1, read on the forward strand.
GACATTTCTTCTAGGTGTGCAACCTGACTTGGTGGACAATAACAGAGGAGGTTCAGCAGGAAGTCCCTCTGCAGAAAGTGTCCTCTGTGAGCCACCGTAGTTCCCAGAGTAAGAGGATGTTTTCACAGTACAGTAACTTACATAGAAAAACTGCTTTCTTATGTTTATGTGTATTTGTGTGTGTGTGTGTGTGTGTGTGTGTGTGTGTGTATGTGTGTGTGCGTATGGGTGTATGTGTGCGAAGTTTCAGGCTGTGAACCAGTGCGGAGGGCTACGTGCAGTCAGAGAACAGGGAGATGTATTTCTTCAGTATGTCACTCAGAAGAGACTCCAACTCCCAGAGTTCCAAGTGTCAAAGAGAGCTTGTTCTGGTCCAGGTTCTGTTGTGTCAACGCTGTATTGCTGGTTTGCATTAACATCTTTCTTTATGCATACTTTGCCTGAGTGGATCAGTGTTAGATCAAGTTAGATCGGAATATGCATTTTTCTAAAACCTAAACTCCTCAGCTTCCTCATCTCAATGTGAAGTCCTGTTTCTGACATTCACAATTCATTAACCTGTTATTCACCATGTGCTAGCTAGGCATTTTCATCTGCATTCTGCCATAGACAATTTATTTTCCCCCCAAATGTACAGTACTTAATGCTATCAATTTTATTAGATACTTAAGTATCTAAAAACCTGTATATACACAAGTATGATGTTACGACCTGGCTCAAGGGCCGTTAACAACACAAACACTAAATTAAATAACAGAATAACATAGAATAAGGTGTGACTGTCTATAGGTGTATGTACTGAATATATGTGGTGCGTGTTGCATTCTAACCAAACTAAGCCACTAACCAAACAACAAACAGCATGTGTGATGCCAGGAGGGTCACAGAGCCAGCGTGCTGCAACACACCTATATTTGTGTTTGTGGATTTGTGTTTTTTACATTCAGGAAGCCAATGAGTAAATATAATCTAGTTATTGTTACAGTAAATTAGCCAGCTATAACCACACCACACACTATTCAAGAGTTTATAATGACCAGACAAACTCTTGTTGCATTTAATCTCTGTGGTAAAATGCTAAATTAATTAATATTGTAAATTAAATTTAGTGGTAATTAATCTGTGTGCTAGTTTGTGGCTTCTCATGCACAAAATCTTTTAAAATAATTTATATTTATTATTTTTCTGATATTTATTTTATGTTTCTTAGTCTTAGAATGCTGTCAAAGTGCCCTATAGGTAGGCATAATTGTATATGTGCAGTTGAAATTCAATTTGGTTTATTTCTTTCTGAATTCGGTAATTATTACAACAATGCAAGGTTGAAATAAATCTGTATAGACCTGTCTTTTGATATTACTTTTTTATTTGTGAACATTGCATTTACCTGTATTATCTCAATCAACTCTGCTTTTATGAATAACCTGTGTATGGACAAACAATATCCTTGACCTTTGTCTTTAATGCTGTCTTCAGAATGAATACATCATACTCAGGAAAATAAAACATGGACACTTTCCTACAGCTTACTACTAGAACATCAATTACTGCTTTAGAACCTAGAATGTTGGTTTCACACTCTGTCCATTGGCCAGTCTTGTGTTTGATAATTTAAGCCCTTGTGTTTATTGTCCTCGTGGATCATAATCATCCTTGAATTGAGACTTTCCCGTGAATAAAATGAATATATTTAAATACTCAGTAAATGTTGTTTTTAACATGCATAGGCACTTTTTCGACTTTAAATTAAATGCGATTTTCTTTGAATGTATTACATTAGATCACGGTTCCCCCAATCTTGCACATTCAAATGAATAGCTCTTTATAACGACCCAGTCATTAGAATCAGCTGTGTTGGAGCAGGGAGACATCTAAAACATGCGGGGCAGCGGCCCTCCAGGACCAGGATTGGGCACCACTGCATTAGATGCTTGATTGGAGGCTGGAGTTCATATTCCATTGGGGATCGTCCATGGGGAGTGCATGGGCAGAAATAACATCTGGGTTGCCCTACAAAAAGACGTCACCACTGGCACGCTCTATTGACAAGTGATATATGACCAGTAGGTCAGATATGATGGAGAGGTTGGGTCAGTGGTAAAGGGGCACAACGTATTCCGGAGGGAAGATTCCAACTCTGCCACGACAACGCCCCCTCCAGCTCAGAGAGCCAGAGCAGTCCAACAGGTCGATGATGTCACCGCGCAGGAAGTGGAGGTGGCCGGTGTGAGGAGGCATGTAGTCACACAGGGCATGAGCCAGATGAGGCTTCTATATATACACACACACACACACACACACACACACACACACACACACACACACACACACACACACACACACACACAC
>JAODTR010020247.1:0-24802 GCA_025399935.1 Amblyopsis rosae
ACTCGCGAACAAGACCCCGAGGTACTTGAACTCCTTCACTTGGGGTAAGGACTCACTCCCCACCTGGAGTAGGCACTGCACGTATATAATTATAAATTATCTACAAGTGGTTACCAAAAATCTACCTGCAGTCTACATTATGAGATAAAAAAAATGCATGCAGCATAATGCACGAAATGTTTTGTCTGGTACAGTACAATTGGGAGCATTCAATCAAAGGTGAATGAACAGTTATCCATTTGCATGCAATCAAGAACATGCAAATCTGCTACCTTTGCATGGCAAAAGTCATTGAGGTCAGGCGAAGCGAATAGTATGATGCAGCTATGCTGCGTATCTGATAGCAACCATGCATCTGAGGCTTTCAAGATCTGAGCAATGAGTAGTAGCATGGCAATTTAAATTATTGGCGTTTTGCAGTAAATTTAAGAACAAGAGCTCATTATAAGGCATGATTTATTTGGGTACTTTTACCTACTTTTAGGTAATCCTCAAAAGTGGTGGCCAAAATGTCGAGAGCATAAGAGAGATGTCAGAATGTTTAAGAAAACAATGTTAAATCACAGAAAGTGATAAAAAACTGTTAAATCGCAGAAAGTGATAAATACCATTTTGTTCAAGCGTTTGTGAATTCTAACCAAATTATTATGGGCCATAATAATGTCTATAAATAACTTTCCTATCAAACTAATACCATTGACAAATTACCATGACAAAACTTCAATAATTTAACCATAACCATTATAAGTTCAGACATGCTGCTGATCATCATTCCATTTGCTTGAGATGTACTTGTTTAGCCTACAAAGTGCATATTTTAGGAGAGATATCAACAGAAAAAGCCAAAAAGCACAGATAACCGTCCATACAGTATATTATCTGTGTGTTTGTCACAGGCTACTGTACCTGATCAACTCTATGGACTTCTGGAAGTGAGTATGCTACTATAAAAAGTCATGCATTGCTATTCAAAAGCCTAAAAATCTTTTTTTGGTTAACATTTTTGAACAATCAAATATCGAGTCGACACATGATGAAATATCGACACATTGTAAAAAGAGTAGGCTAAATGAAACCTCTAACTAGTTTTTATTATATTCTCTCACACCCTAAGGTAGGCTAATCGATGAACATCAGTAGACTAATATATCTCAATCGTGTATGCATGCATGTATAGATGATACATCTGGCCTACTGCCTTACATGGGCAAATATCTGAGGTGTCCGAGACGACTGGAATTTCAGAGTTTGACGTCACTGCCTACAACTCTCCCAGAATTTTGGTAAAAGAAGTTTCACTTTTTGTGGGATTTGAAACTCTGTTATTCCTAGAAAGCAAGGTAAGGAAATCCATCGAACTTCTTGGTAACGTCGTATATTTGTGACAGTTTTAATTTGACACGGTTAACAACATTAACGAAACCTTCATGTGAGAGTAGTTTGGTTCAATATGTTCTTCCTTGTTAGGATAATATGAATTTTACTGTAGCGGGGAGTTCAGAATGAGGGCGTAGGCTCCCGTAGCATTAGCTAACGCAAAGCTAACTATTATAATTTTAGCTACTTAAATAAACGTATATTAGTCGGTAGAAGTACTAAACGTGTGCGCATAGTAGTCTACATTTTAACTTGAGTGGTATCTAGCTCTCCAGGCTCAAGGTGTTTGTGTTTTTAGCCTAGTGTGCTGCTGAACAATGCGGAAACGTCACCAATGGAGAAACACGACCGTACACAGTTTAGATCATAGTGTTTTTCTCTTATGTATTCAAAGTAATTTACACCGCGAACCACTGGAAATCACAGTTTTCCTAGCGATAATATTTGATGTCACTGAAGCCAAGATCATCAGTTACGTCCTGTGATAGCACCATAGGATAGCACAGATTAACTGCATTCCTATATTTCATGCAGTAACTTCCTGGGTACCATAACCCGTTGTAGCCTGTAGGCCACTGGGGTATCTGGTTGTTCTTGTGGTAAACTGTCATTTAGCTACACTGACACATGCCGAGCACTTTCTTGTAACCTAATAGGCATACGTCTTAATAGGATTTGAGTTCTTTACATTTTTATTTAAATTATTTACACATGGACACTTTAGTATGAAGTAATCCTGATATATAGTGGTACAATACAGATGTTTAACTTCCTGTAGCTGCTCCCTTTTTCAGTAGTATAGTAAGGCACAAAATTAGCTGTAGCATATTAAATGAGTAGTGGAATTGTTTGATTGCATTTGTTAAGACTTAAGTGTACATTAAAGTAGTGATAATATATTCAATTCCACTTTATTGCAGACCCTTGGGTCAATATCATATATCATATAATGTCCCTGTTGTTGTACGACCTGGTTAGCCATAATGTTGGACAACCATTGGTTTACTTCAGTCATTGTTCTGCTTTAAGTTGTTGCATTGCACATTGATTATGAATTTCCCCTTTCTAATGAAAATGCTTTGAATTCAAATATTTACTTTTAATATTAATTTTAAATCACTAACATCAAAGTCCCCTGAGCGTTACTGTCAAACTGAATATTGGTGTTGATTTTTGACTCAGCCAACATTAAACAGAACTCTTAAACATATTTGGTTAAACATATTTGACAATGTCAAAATACTTTAATTAGTATTCAATAGTTGTGGTTTGTTGTTTTTATGTCACAGCCTTGTGTAATGTTGAAATAAAACACATTTTTGTGGTTTATTCATTTGTATAGTGCCCTGCCATTAACGTTTGAATAGGCCTATATTCCACAAGACATGATACATTCCACGATACTTAAGTAGACATGAATGTGTAAACCAAATCCATGTGCTTATGTTAGGTATATAACTTTAAAAGTTATAAAGTTATACAAATGCCAATGTTAACTTCAAGTAGCTTTTTTATTACAATATAGTAGTTAATTTCATCATGGCAACATATTTTGTGTCATATCTTTTCAATAATGTCATTTAATTTACCAAAATAAACACAGATTATGGCATGTGCCAATATCTTTTGATAATATCAGCCAACTGGTATAATTCATGCTCTAGATTTGATCCAAAGTCAATTACCTAAAATTAACATGTAGTGGTATCTTGCTCAAGGACAAGGATATAGGTCAAACACTTTGGGAACAAATCTGTGATATTCAAATCTAAACCAAGATATCGATAATTATCCTATGCCATATTCTCTTTATTTTTGACTTTCATTCTAGGCTTCTATTCTGCTAAGTGCATCTTTCAGACAATCGGCTAGAAGGCTACACCTAGAAAGAAAGAAGACAAAGGTATGATATAGCTTTTGCTAATGACTTTGTTTTCCAACCATGTTACTGTATTATAGGTTGTACACCTTGATTGTGTTTCCACTGTGCCTCACATTTTAGCCTCAGCACAAATGGCCATAAAAGTATATGAATGTTTATGGGAGTGGTTATAGTATGAAACTGGGATCACTGCAGAACGAGGTGTAGAGAGGAGTGACAATTGCTTAATGTGCGGAAGAGGCATCATTTTTTTTTTTTAAATGATAGTTTCAAAGGCAATTCCAAACACAAGTCGATCGGTGTGCATGTGCAACATTTTTGGACCCTGCATTCACACTGCTGCCGTATTCAACTCGCAAATCGTTCAGTCGCTGACAGGCTGTCGCCAAGCCCTCCATTGTGTCCAAACCACCAGCTCGGGTCGTTGTGTCTTCATGCCAGCGACGACCAAGAACTTGAGCGTTTCAAAAATGTTTAGGTCAACGGTAAACTTACATCAAGTCAAACACACAAATGGTGTGCAATTACATTTTGGAGGGAAATGTTTGTATTTATACTTGGATCTTTTACCATTCCACTCTGGATCGTGAACTGAACAGGCACTTCATATTTATGTGTACTGTAGCTCACCCGTGTTTCCATCAATATCTGCTACTTTCTTCCATGCTGCTATTTTTTTTATATTTCTGTACAAAGCCAGATGCAGCGTAAATAGCGTTAATAATCGGCAAACTAGACACTACAATAAAACGTTTCTCATCCATGTTTAACAGCGACGAATTGTAAGATATCGAAAAGAAGATGCAGAGAACATCTGCCCTGCCATTGGTAGTCACCAACACCAACTAATGCTGCACATTAGCATAAAGTTGAAAAGTTTTCAACTCAGATCTATCGCTGTCAATGGGAGTCTTTGTCGCTGAGCATAACTCTGCCTGCCCTCGCTGAGAAACGCAGGCGTTCGTTAGAAATGAATTGGAACGTGCCTGTTTGCGAGCTGAACACGTTGGCGGTGTGAACGCAGGGTAACTGTAGAACTCTGGACAGTTAAATGTTTTTGTAGGATTTTGAGAGTTGGTCAATCCAGGCTATCACTTATATTTTTATAATGACGTTCACGTTTCTTCATTGATAATGTGATCGGTTGGTTTTGTTATACTGTATAGGCCCATGTGTGGTGAACCTACAATCATCAGCACTGAAACCGGATACCGTTCCAAGTCTCAGACTATCGAATGGAACGTTACATACTGCTGCTGCATAGTGTTCTCTCTAAGTTGTCGTCGATATTGCCATAACCTCTATTGACCTGCTGCACGCATGGGACATAGTTAGGTGGTAATTATACCTTCTTAATCACTTGAAGACATTCTTTGACAGCAGTAAATGGGTTACCGTTACCTGTTTATCTACACCCGCGGGGATGAGTGATGATTCTCGCTATGGAATTCTTTCAATTTTTCATCTTAAAAATGTGTTTTATTTATATTATCAATTTGATCATGGGACATGTAAGAGAGAGTCCTTTATTGTCATTGCACAGAGATCCATACAAAGTGTGGTGTGATTCATAATAGAAGTAGAACAACCTTGCAGTATCGTTATGTGATAGCATGATGCTATTATTTTATTTATTATTTACAGACTAGTCTAAAAGTCCCACTTTGGCCTCTGTATTATGAAATTTTAATAGCAAGTCCCACAAGTAATGCGTTTTCATTTTGGATAGTGTAGTGGATTATATTCAAATGATTTCAAATTTGAAGCTCATGAATGTCTGTTTTTTTATGATTTAATTGATACTTTAGGCTGCATTGTGTGCATTTGAACAATGTGCAGTGGCTGCATTCGTGTCTGATGCTCATCACATTGCCATGCTCTGTCTGCTGCATCTTTTGTAAAGACTACATTTCATTTGTCTGCTCGGGAGCAGGTCATGTGATGAGGGGACTTGATACTATCACATAGTTCAGGCCATGTCTAACTCAATGTGAAGTTCTCTGCAAGTCAGTCATTGTTATTCCTAGATTGGGGGGGGGGGGCAGCTCTGTGCCACAAAGCTGGCTGTGTTGAGTGAATTTAGCTCACAAAATAAGGCATTCCAGTCTAAAAGGAAACCAAATAGATATTCCCCTTGACACTTTCTCCATACTTTCTCCATATTTGGAAATGTTTATCTCCTCATGATGGCTGACAGAGGTTAGAAGCCTGGATGTGAGTCATTGTAGCAGCGGTTAGACTTCTCTTTGGGAGAGGGGATCCATCTGAGTAGACTGCCAGTTAGTGAAGTTAAGATTTCTATGCAAGTATTCTAAACCGTGAGTATTATTCTGCATCGATGTAGCGGAAATAGCAATTAATCATTATTCTGAATTACTACTACATTATTCTGAATTACTGCTAACCTACTAAATCTTGCCAGTGTCCCAGAAATGTGTCTCTCATCTAGACTTATTCTATAGGCTTATATGTGTGTTTTGTAAACTTGACTTTGACAACTGAGAATGGACCCCACCGGCTGACGTTGAATCATTATCTATTTATAGGTTCTACAGTAGCTCTTATTAAGGAACGTTTCAAAACCTGCTTTAGAAATTACTTTAGGTGTGTGTGTGTGTGTGTGTGTTTTGGTACTAAACCTTTACACACAGCAATGCCCTTTACACAACAGAGACCGGTGTATGAATCTTCTAATATTTTAGCTGTGGCAATGGTAAATAACATATAGTGATGATAATAATCTATTTTCTTTTTTAATTTTTATTACAGAGTGGTTGACAGCTTTCAGCTTCAGAGGTATTCATCCAGCTTGGTAACTGGTATGTCTCTTTAATATTTATTCTTTAAGTTATAAGAGACTGCAATGTTCAACTCTGTTGAATTGTGATATTACCCTATGAGTTTGAGTATAATCACTACACGTAGCCTACCGCGGCTAGACTATATGTTACTATGTCTCAAACTCAATGCCAGCATATACTATACTGACATGTTATTTAATAAGACAAATACTTGACTGTTTTAATATATTGTTACTGATGCATTCATTGAGACTCAGCCAAATCACGTACTTGTATACGGGTACTGGGATAATTAAGTAAGTCAACTTGTTGACATGCAAATACTTATCATGGTATCACAACAACTCTCAATAGAACACTTAAGATGGCTTAGTATACTCTTTTCTCCTCTTTTGGCCTTAAGTTTCCATCCCCAGATGTGAGAAGATTAGATGTTTTAATGTCTTCTAAATGAATCTTGTCAACAAATTAAGGCATGATTAACACAAGCAATTAGTCTGGGACCTAAATGTCTCTCAGCTAAGGACACTCAAGTTGAAAAGGTGATTATCTGTGCTATGGCGAGTCATTTCAAGGGTTAAAGAGGAGATGATTATCGGTGGTATTTAGAAAAGTAATTTTAAGCATTTGATTAGTTTCTGTTTTGTATTTAGGTTTTGATTGCTGTGTGTGTGTGTCTAGCTAATGATAGGTGGCAGCTGCTTCTCACTACTAGAGTTTGAGGTGAAGATTGGACATGGGATTTCAAGACTAATTGCTGCCTGTATGATATAAATATGTAAACAGTCGTGCTTTTCTCTTAATTACCGAAAGATTACGGGGAAATTACTGCGACATAGCATGGACACGCATATCTATGTTATGCAATAATGCAGTGTTTCCCAACCCTGGTCCTGGACAACTACTGCCTTTCATGCTTTAGATGTCTTCCTGCTCCAACACACCTGATACATCACATGATGACCCATTAATGTGAATCAGGTGTGTTGGAGCAGGGAGACATCTACATCATGCAGGGCATTGGATCCCCAGGACCAGGGTTGGCAACAATGCAATAATATACTAATATTATTTATATTGTGAGTGTGAGCAGACCTGCACCTTGAAAGCTAGTGATTTCCAACTTTGTTGTACCATAACCTCATAACATTTTGGTTAACTTACCATAATAGCTAAATATAAAATGTATTTAGAAAACTATATTCAAATAGCTAATGTACACATCTCAAATGGTTTAGAAGTAAGCCTTGTGGTCCAGGAATGCAATATCCTTCTGACATCATTGTCTTGGCTTAATGGTACTGTCCCGGCTTTGACATAATTACACCTGGGAGACTTTCCACATATCATCAGCACCCCCTTTCTTGGACCATCCATACATGTCTATGCCTCAATCTAAGCCAATTTCCCAAGACTGCAGTTAGACTTTCTTTTAAGTAAATCTGACACATTCCTTATGTTCTTATATCATTGTGGGTAAGTATTTTCATTCTACAATACACATGCATAAAGTATAATAGCCTGTACATTTCAAATATGCAATGACAAACATTAAAGTCACTATGTATGACCTTTTCTGGAATCTCTGCTTATGACCTTGCCTACATTCGATATGGCACAAGCATATTGTATTTTGTATCATCGCCAGCTTTGTGGGCCATTTCTTTCCACAGGACAATGTTTAGGCTACGGTAACGGTATAGTTGCAATAGCATTACTATTGGAAAATTATTGTGTGATTTTTAGCACAATGCAAAATTGAACATTAAAATGTAATCATAATTACAGGATTTGTGCCGTTACAATAGCCTACACCAGCAGCAGTTTGAGTGATGATAACCCCGTGGCTGGTGGACTATACACCAAGGCGTTTTAATTCCAGTTCCTCATCAAAATGAATTGTTTCAAACCTGCATGTGTTTGAGTATTAAGTCCACTTCATTCGTATTAAATCCATGGTCCGTGGGGGAGACTGTCTTACGGTACTTTAGCTAACTTGAGATAATTTGCCATTCATACTAACGGCAACTTTTAAGCTAGATGGCTGTCAAATATGAATATTGGGGCTATGGGCTGTATGCCCAACTTGCCATCAAATTTGTGTAATATACATTACTCTGAACATGCACATTCATTTTCTGACGAAGACAGACTGTGAGAGATGTCACCGTAGCTACGATAAGCAGATCTATCTCTCTATCTCTCTATCTCTCTATCTCTATCTCTATCTATCTATCTATCTCTCTCTGCGTGGGTTTCCATCAGGTGCTTCGGTTTCCCCCACTATCAAAAACATGTTATGTTCACTCTCCAGTCAGTGCCATTGACCAGAGACACTGGCCTCAATCTAGAGTCGGTCCCCAGGCGCTGCACAGCGGCTGCTCCCTTGAGGGATGGGTTAAATGCAGAGAACAAATTTGGCTACATGTATGTGACAATAAAAGCACCTTTACCTTTTTATTGAAATATTTATTTTAACACGAGTATTTTCTCATTCAGTCAGCAAGTCCTTGTTATGCAAGTATTGGTTCTGGGGAAGCTGTGGAAGATGAGATGGGTCAGGGTTTACACCAGTCCTGGTAGCAAGCTACAGTATGCTATGCCTGGGGGCAGACAAGAGAGTTTTGTTCTATCTGAACACATTTTTTACTTTGCTTTCATACTGTATAGGTGTGGCTATAAATACATCAAGCCCAAAGAGGAGGCCAAGGTGTTTTCAGGGATATGCATTTTTTATTGGCTTGGTCTACCTTTTTCATGCCATAAACATAAAGTCCCATCAAACTTGTCCAATGAAGGAGCACTAAGGAAGCTGCATCCACAGAGAAAATGGACCCACCACATCTCAACTCAGGAGGATTGCTTGGTTGATCCTACCTTAACACATAAAAAGAGGCAACATGAGTAGCAAGACATAAGCAACCATATAATGTCAATAGAAAAGGGTAAAAAAAAAAAGAAGAGACGTGTGAAAAGAAAGGCACAATTATGTGTGTGTACTTTTAGTGTAGGGTATTTCTTCATTGTTTTGCCTACGTTCCTTTGCTGTGGGTCCTTGCTAGTGGTCTATTGGAAGCCCATTTTGCACGCTAAAACAGGAAGGCCTTTTCAGTGCTTAAATTGCATTTCTTTGATGTACTTAGATGATCACTTGCATAAGAAAGTAAAAGGGCCTTTATCTGAACATTTAATAGCTCGGAAAATGTGACTATTTAATTCTTTGTTCTTTTGGTAGCTGCTTGAATTTAACACGCTCAGCCTAATTTATCTTAATGGATTTGGTGTTGAATTTAAATGGATTCATTGTATTTGACTATCAAAAATCCATGGCTGAATATGTACACAGGATAACATATTGCTCATCTTTACAAAGAGACTAGTTGTTCTCCTATATCCTCTTCAGTGTGATAAGAATAGCTGATAGGTGATTAGATGGCAGTTGTGATGAAGTCACACCCAACAACAGAAAGCGATGTCTTGATTAGACCGACCTTGCACCAGTGGGGTTTGAAAACAGGTGTATAACTGGATGCAGGTGTATAGTCTAGCTTAGCTAGGCATGTTGGGCATGTTGTAAGGCTGCAATTCATCAGTCCTTTTTTTATTCGGGCATTCATGTTGGAGTTTTACAAATTTGGCCAAGGCATTCGTCTGCTCCAAGGCAAGATTTATTTAATCTTATTTTCCCCCACTGAATTGTTTGCCATAAGAATATTATAACCAGCAATCTTTTTTTTGATATTTACTAAGAATATATGGTAGTTTGGATGAATTCAATTAGACCTTTTTGTTTTACAATATGGGCAGTGTGAAATTATATTCTGGTTGGAAAGTGCCAAATACTTTGATACATTTAATGAAGGATTGAAAAGTGTTGATTTGTCAACCTTATTATTATTATTATTATTATTATTATTATTATAGACTTAATCATTGTAGTTTGCTACGATAAACTACTGAAGATGGGTAAAATATTAGGTGGTGGTGATCAAGGTTATCAATTGTGTATCAAAGGGAACAGCTAACCTTTTGTTGCCCTTAAGCATTTATAATAAATTAGTTTCTGGCATTCTAGGAAAGTGCATGTTGGGTAGGTGTGTTAATTTCATTCTCTAAATCTTCTAAAAATTCAGATGACAAAACCCGACAAACGGCAACTATAACACTGACTGATGTCAGTTGTCTGCAGCATTAGCGATAAGTGTTTCTTCCTCCATTGTGTCAGTGTGGTTTTGTGAGAAACCGTTCCTGTACACTAAGAGCACACATCACTTGACCCTGGAGACAATACCGACTCCTTCGTCCCTCCACCTGCACCTGAGCAGACTGCAGGACATATTGTCTGATGCACCACATCAGAAACGGAGTATTCATGCACAATTCTTGTCATTTCTTAAATGTATTCACTGCAGTTTTTGCAAGTTTCTTATTTTTTCTTTCTTCTTCATTAGAACATGTCTTCAGGATATTAGTGATTGGAAACAAATAACCACAATTGCAAACATGAAGACGCATGAACACAACTGTGAAGAAACAAGTGTATGCAGTCTGATTTCTATTTTAATATCAACACAGTAAAACCACGTTTATGGAGATTAACCAATAAGTGTGCCGTAGACTTTTACTTCTATGTGTCATAGTAAATGGACCTTGTGATTTACTTTAATTCCATTCCTACAAAGAGGTGATCATCTGTTTTGAGCCGCCATGTTCGGACATTGTCAGTTCTGGCAGACCACACAAGTCTGCACGCTGTTGGCCATCAGCGCAGCCACCTCTCAGCTGCTCCACTGCATCCAGCTGACTCATTGTCCCTTAGCAATCAGAGCTTCTTTCTCCTAAGTCCTCGCCGTCATCTCTTTAAGTTAATTGCGGACCACCCGCCACCTCCCCCTCTTTCTGTTCAGTTGTTCTTCATTGTGTGTGCATTGCTTAGTTATGTTGGTTGCTTTTCTTGTGTGTGTGTGTGTGTGTGAGAGTTGTCATGGAATTGCCTGTATGATGCTGTCTGATAAAGGCCTGTTAAAGGTTGTTAGATACCTAACATACCTGCGCATGATGAGGAGCCCCCTGAACTAAGCCATTCTACCAAAGATAAATGTTTATACTTGTTCATGTTCTAATAAATTGCTTATAGCAGACTGAGAGTGGCTTGACAGAGCATCGGTTATTTCTTAGGGCAATATCCTCATATGTGAGTCTTTTCAGGTGTCTAATACCATTACTGGCTTGTTTGGAACATTTTACGTACTCACTGGCGTTGTTTCACAACAAACCACGCAATTGCGTGGGGCCCTGTCGGGGGTGGGGGCCCCCTGCTGCAGCAAAAAAAAACTTTCCCATAAGCATACATTAAGATATTTAATCATATCTATAAAAATTATAATTTGACACACCTACATGTATCCTATCCACAACAGCGGATAGCTCCAAGACAGCACCTGCTATTACTATACAGGCACTGAACACATCGGATTGTCTGAAGTAAATGCCTTGTTTGTACGTGAAACTGTACTTCTCTCTGATGTCCCAGTGCTGTGGCCAGACAAGCTTACCGACCATGGCAAATGTCAACTTGTCAAGAGGGGCCAAGTTCAAATGAAGTCTAACTTCCCACAAAATGATTAAAAGTAAAGTCCCACATCGTTTTACTGAACAGAATTCCAAATGAAAAATTGAGAAAAAATAATCAAAGCGGATTAGGGATATGTTGTTAAAGGTATTCATAACAGGTTTCAGAATGAATAAACTGAAGTCCAAATGTTTATTTTTATATATATTTTGCATCGTCTATGAGGCAATCATATTGGAGCACTTTCTTTTTCTTTTAAAATAAATTATTGCCTAAAGGCTGAAATTTCCTTTATTTTAATGCTTGTTTTCAATTTAAAATAACAAGCATGTAAACTAATAGATTTAGCACATTTTTTATTTTTTTCAGACTATTCTGTTGTATATGCAGAATACAGAATGGCACATTTACATCAGAGCTTGCAAGGGCAATGCTAGGATTGATTAATTACTTTCTTGTCTAATAAAATAGTTTTAGTTAAGAGCTTGCTATAAATATAAGGAAGATGCTTAGATCGCTTATTTCCATTTATATAAAAATGTAATGTCAATTTTTAGTTTAAAAAATATAGAATTTCCTTAAGTTTCAACCTCAGTAAGATGTCTGAGTCAATGTAATCCATCTTTATATAAAAATACTGAAATAAAGCATTCTCAAGCGTTTACCAAAGAATGCATTGTTCTAGAATAGTGAGAAAATCTATTTTCACAAACGGATGGCCGTGTGTTTTTGGGGAAGCTGAGCCCCTTACCGCATTTATTGAATATGAAATATTTAGCAGCTGGTACAAGAGGCTTTGGTATCTGATTCTTCATTCATCAACACACTTTAATATAGTCAGTGAGCATTAGGCATACGTACCTCTCCCCTCTGACACAGCAGAAGTGTCTTTCACACATATCCACAAACACACTTACTGTAACACTCATAATCAAGAGCATATATTTAGTTCTAAAATATGCCCCAAACCCCAAAGTGTGTACCTTTTGGTAGCATGGGTCTAATTTAGTGTTATGGTTCAGCTCCATAGCTGTTATCATTAGTGGCCCTTTGGGGTTTTGCAGCCTCAACCTCAGCCTCGTTCTGAATTCCGCCTCGCCGTTCAGACTACAGTAAAAGATACAGGTGGCAGAATGTAGTTAATTGTTCAAACTCTGCAGTAATCTACGCAACATATGCACGTTTCTCTCATTTGCCTGTTTCCCTGCCCCTCTCCCTTTTTTAGCCAATACAGACAAGGAAGCTAACAGTCCACTTTGAAAGGCATACTACTTCTCCGTGTCTCATCGACATTGCTAATTCCAATAACAACTAGAAATACTTGGTTTTCATGGAATGGGTCCTTTAAAGTAAATGGCCTATTTCCATAGTAACAGGGTTTGTGTTTTCTGTGTGTCAGGGGCATTTCTAGCAATGCCAAAGAGATTTATTCCTACAACACTTTATTAATCCTTAAAATAGCTATATTTTATGGCATTATTATCACTTGCATCACAAGGTTTTATCAGGAGTCAGGACTATTTCTTTAACATATTAAAACGCTTTTCATTACATATTGACTATTTGGGCATTTTTGTCCAAAATAATTTCTACTAAGAACATAGCAACATACCCTGAACTTTATTTAATTTGCCGCCTACACCAAAAAAGAGAAAATATTTTCAGCATTTTTCAAGATAATTCACACGAGTGCTTCCTTTAAGTGGATACGGTGGACAATTATGTATTCAACAAGGTTCATTCATTCATTTCCTCATTCAGTAACACTGAGGATTTTAAGACACATATTGAGCTTTTGAGTATCACGTTAGATTAGGTACCCATAGAAAAATAGAAAAGGTTCACCAGCTTGAAGGTGAGAGAGATTTCCCAGCACCCAATAACTGGTAAAACCTTGCTTTACACATCATATTTGTGTGCACAAGGTGTGTTCACACAAATATGCACACCCCCCGGCACACATGCAATTCTGGTAAGTCATTTGTAATTACCAGTATTGATTTGTGTTCCAAGATAATTCAAATGCCACATGTTGCATACGTAATTGGTCCATACTGACTAGGCAATAGATGTCTGAAACGTTGGAGCTACTGAAAGTTTGATTTAGCTAGCATAAAAGCAGGTTTTGGCTACAGCTTAACGGTTGGTTGTCCAAAGAAATTTTGACAAAACATAAACATGGTCACAATTGTCAACAGTTGCAGTACTGCAGGATAGCTTCCTGCTAAGCATGGTTCCCTTTTTTCCTCTCGCCCTGGATGGATTCCTGGCTCCTGGTTTGTTTGGTCAGGCCAGATCTGTGAAGCACACATCTAGTCAAAGAATGAGTAGTACGCTGGCTGCCAGCTGAATTTGAAGAACAGTTTTGCTTTCTTACTGGAAATTGGAATGCTTAACTCTTTCTTGGTCTTGACTCGGGCCTTTGCCAAAGGGTGTTTCTTGGCTCCATTTTGAAAATAGAGGCTTTGTGTGAATGGACACGTGCTCTACTTTTAGAGTTCTCTAAGGGGAATGCATCAAGGGATTTATATTATGGCCTCCTTTTTAGGAAATTTCTGGGACTTGTTTTCTCTCATCCATCCTCATTTTAATATAATGTAATACCTACATATGTGATCTAAATACAGTACCTCTGGGGACTGTTTTTCATAAGACATGTAAGCCTAAGTGCTTACTATTATCTGCACACGTCGTGGCGGGAACTTTCCCATTGGAGAAAGTTATTTTACATACACGGATCGATCGATAGATGGATAGGGGCTGGGTATTGCTGCTGATTTCCAGATTTGATTCCGATTCACAGGTTAATCGATTTTATTTTGGATCCAATGTCGATTCGGTTAGGGATATTTCAGGTACAATGCGTCTCATAATCTGGTCTGCATCTTTTTCATGCTCAAAGTAAAACTGTAACCTACGCGGCAGCGGGCCATTACTTTAGAAGAGTATATGCATTCCACACAGACGCTAAAAGTGTGTGTGTGTGTGTGTGTGTATATATATATATATATATATATGTATATATATATATGTATATATGTGTGTGTATATATGTATATGTGTGTGTATATATGTATATGTGTGTGTATATATATATATATATATATATATATGTGTATATATGTATATGTGTGTGTATATATATATATATGTGTATATATATATGTATATGTGTGTATATGTATATATATATATATATATGTATGTATATATATGTATGCATGCACGCTCTTTCATTCTTTTGGACAGGTTTGCCTAGTGGCCTTGAACAAGATGCCTATTATATCTACTCCTGTAATACTTGTAATTTTACTCAAATTGTGTTGCATAAAATAATCTGCTATATTGCCTAATTGTATTTGGTTTGCAATTGAGGTAAATGGCATGTATATTGAATCTGTAATGTTTGCATACAGTAGATGTGCATTTATGTATGGTAGTGCATGTACTGTATTACAGGGTGTGATTTACAGTTTAATGACTTTCAAGTAGTGATGTTTGCCAGTGATGTTAGCCAATGGTACATAACCATAGTAATGCTTAAAACAAATAAGACAAACTCAAGACAACATTAATAAGAAAGAAAGTTCTAATGAGTGGAGGCATGGGTTAGCATTTTTACCAAGTGTAAGAGGGAGAAGCAGTGGAGGACAACATGATTAAACCACCCTACTAACTGTACCAGCAACGATCTTACTTTCTGACATAAACAATAAGCAATGTAATGCCTTGATACTAAAGCAATAAGACTTAAAGCTGATTCTTTAAGTTAGATGCGGTTTTCCTTTTGAATAAGATCTTCAGTAAGATACTGTTATGTATATGTGGTCTTGTAGTCCAGTGGTAAGGAATGCAGACATTTGTGAAGGAAGCACAGCCCTGTGGTTGCCAAACCTATATGCCTGTGGTTTCTGAGAATGTAGAATATACTGTACGCCTGACTGAGTTCAAAGAGAAGGACTGTGCAAAAAGGGTGTTTTTGTCAGGGCCTTCCATAAGGCTCCTCCAAAATCAACGTGATTTAGATGCAACTGCTACAGTTGCTTAAAATGTAGCTCATGTATGGGGGAGGGGGAGGGGAGGTGAAGCTTGCTTTAATTTGGCACAAGTTTATCTTTACATCCATTCACGCGTTTATCCTAAGGGGATTTTGATACTACTAAATACAAAGTGATCTGTACTCTATAAACACAATGTTATTGATGATCTGATTCCATATTGCTCTGCCAACAGGGAGATGTAGACTGGATTATGCACCCCATCCTAAACTCAATATGCGTAGGAGACTTGCTTAAGAAATGCCTCCATTTACTGTTGAATAACCAGTAGTTGTACAGGCGACAGACACATTGATTTAGAATGCTAATCTAGAAGATTCATTTGATTTCTGGGTTTGATATGTTTACCAAGGCCTCTAATAGAATGAGCTCTTTTGGAGATTTGAGTGTAGTTTTCATTTAATTAAGGAATTAGGAATTTATTTTCTGGCCAGTGAGACCCAAAAGGTGTAGCTGTAAAGCATTTGAGAAATCCTCAAGATTAGACCCTCTGAAGGAGGGTGAAAAACAACAACATTGAGTGACCTTTTATTTTTTAACCACTCTTTTTTTGGGGAGGAGGGGGGGGGGGGGGTTCCCTATTTGGTTGTAGTTAACAGCAATGTATATCACTGGTTTTGTGCTCCCCTTTTGCCTCCTAATCATTTTGTTTACACTATCTTTATTTAATATGGTTGTTTGTATTCTTATTATAGAACAGTCTTGGGGCCCATTGAGATAGGAGAAACTAAATATTATTTTGATTAGTATTTATAACATTTGAATAAATTAGTCTTTTCAAACACATTGAATTCTGCTATCGATGGTGTTGGATACCAACATGCATTGAGTTTAGACCAACTACCACCTCCATCATAAACACACATTTAAGCCTGATTTACATCCTCCCACAAAGAAATGTATGCATATAACACCAATTAAAAAATGGTCACTAAAATTACATGCTTGACTCTCCTTTATCATATTTTATTGTGAGATTGCTACAGCATAAATCCAGTTAGAGTAGTTTAGCCAGACACTTGACTTGTTTTCGCATTTAGGATCATAATTAACTTTCTCCATTGGTAAAATGTGTCTTCTTACAGTTCATTTTTCTTTAGAGATGAGGATTCCAGTCTATCTATTGCTTCCTAAATTACACTGTAGTGTTTTTTTTTAGATATACTTTGTGTATTCCAGAGTAACCCCAGTCATCTTAATTATCACCTAGATCTATTTAACCATAGACTTCTGTCCCCCAAACTATAGTATGCCTATTTTCTAGAATCCAGCTAACATGCTCTGCTTAAATTTATTAAACATTTTACAAACAGATTTCACATAAAATGACCGTGGTGTTTAATTCACATCTGAGATATTAGTCCAGCAACAGACTGAATTATATAATACATGTACATGGCTTTATTCATTTTAGAAGAGGGCAGAATAAAACATAAATGCACATGGTGTTAGTTTATACACATGAAAGAGGAATTGCCTTTTGTTTAATATCGTATGAGGCCCTAAGCAAAAGCCTGTTATATCAGGCCAGTTTATGATTTGATGTGTTTTACTTGTTGAAGGTCAGGCCACAATTCGACTTGAGCGGTCTTGTACCCTTTCCGATAGGCTGTCCGATTGTTGTCATTGCCTGCATTCTTTCTGAAGGCACCGATTAGTGACACATGTCTAGCTATGTCAGCTGTATTATACAGTAGTCCTTTAGCGTGGCCTCTATGCTGTTTGGATTTTCAGTTGAGTTTAATTTCTCTCTGAATCACATAGGCACACTCTGGGCGCATTTTATAGGCTTTGACCAAAGCTTCCCCTTGTCACTGCTCGTAGATGTGCATAGGGGAACCCAATCCCACTCTTTCTGTTGCACACAGGGGTGATGAGGGCGTATAAAGAGGGTAGTTGCCTTGTTCTGTGTTGTTTTTTAAATAGTGGAATGTAACTGAGATTTGATGTGCATTGTTGGTATTCAGTGACATTTTTCTCATTCAGCAAAATATTTAAATTTGTAGTATTTAACCTACTTCAAAAAGAAATGTATAACATTGAAAGCTGTTATTGGAAACATAGTTTTACTAGTATTACAATAAGCCTACTAGTTTGAGTAATGAATGATTACTGCCTTGCTCTTTCTATAGCTCAAAAGTCTGAGTTCTTATGCTCTATTTCTTTCAGCTCATGTCAACATGCATAATTCATAATTACAACTTTATTTTATTTTATCAGTGAATAAAAAAAAAAAGTGGGAGGTGGGGAAGCACAATTACACTGTATACATTGTGAAATGTCATGGTAATATGTCTATTTTATCAATAAGCACAACAAATTCAACTGTTCTGTTAAAGTACAGCAACAGAAAAACATGACAAAAGTTTTATGGGTATATTGTATTACTACTTTATTAGATTTTTCATTGGCAATAATGATGCAGTATCTTCTCAAATGTGAAAACTAAGTGATAAGGGCGCACTGCTTGAGACACTATAATCTTTACGCAATCTGTTAAATCTTTAAACGAGCACAACCTTTGGAGATCTTTACTAGTCCTGCTAATCCCACTTTAAAATAGCTTTATTGTATTTAAGAGTTAATTAAATTGTATTTTCTGGCTGGCCTGGATGATGAGTTATAAGGATATTTAAAGATAAGGTTATTAGTGTGTGGTTCATTTAGGTCCAAGTAAAGGTAGATTGATTGGTTTGCTGCAAATATGAGCTATAAAGAGCCATCCTTTTGTTTATTGTTGATGCAAATATTTTTTTATGTCTGGTATTCACCATGGAATTGTGCCAAAGAAGCACAAGGCTTGTTGTGATATATTTACAGCTGTCAGTCAGTAGCCTCCTGAGACACAGATAAGATAAACTCCTGAGACGTCACATCTTACCACATGCAGTATCAAGGAGCAAATACTCAAGTCATGCAACCCCACCAATTCTATTTGATACATCCCATGCTAATACATGCTGTCAGTCAGAATTAAAGTTGGTCTCATATTTACAGAAAAGTTGCATCTCTGTCATCAGGGAGTAAAGGGCAAAAACTTTGGTAAACGGCAGTAAAAAAAAAAAAAAATTATATATATAAATTATTTTATTTTAAAATATCTTTGAACATTTTGCTATTATCTCTCTAGCGGTATTTTGAGCAGTTATGCACTTTTCTAATAATCCAAAATACATTATGATGCTACGAATTGCAATTAGGTCAAATGCAAGAAATATTGTATTTGGAAATTAAGTTATAAGGCCGATCCTATCTGTGTAGGTATAATATATTTGTATACATGGTTCACATTTATCTCTAGATTATTTCAACTGGAAATGGAAGCAACTCAGTTTGACATAATTAAACACAATTTAAAATTTAGGGATATAATCACAAAGCGAACACACATTTTTAATTGCGATGACATCATAACAAAATTTGCCAAGTGGCAATTAGACTCTTTATCAAAGATATTGTCTTTAATACTCTAGAAGCTACTTTAGAAGACATTAACCTCACACAGTGGCTAAATATTTACAGTAGGTGAAGCCTTTTTGACTTATTCATTCCTTACTTTATCATTGCTCAGGGTGTTGCAGTGGGGGCAATTGTCTTCCTTTGTAGTAGTCACAGTACTAAATCTCATTTGAAATGGTTATCAGCTTGTTGGGGTCCTCCACAATAGCTAATGGGATGTAAAACAAATCACTGTTTACCATGTTTATCGTTTACCTTACATTATCCTCCCTGTAACGTAGAAGAGGATGTTCACTAAATGCGTGTTGGTGTAGTATCTATCCGTACTTTGGTAGAGTGTGGATAAATAGTTTTTGGCCCTTCACGAATGCATCACTTTCTTTGTTTTTAAAAACTACTAAATGCGAGGTGATCTACTGTAGCATTTCTCTTGGGGCTGTGTTTAAAGTTGAATTTGCATTTTGAAATTGACTCAATGTGGCAGTTTACAATGCTACTTCCTATCAAATTCCTGTATGTTACTGTATGTTTTAAGCAAATTGTTCAGTGCCGAAATAGCATAGATTGGTAGATTCAACAATGATTGCTGTGTTGCAGGACTGATAGGAATAGGTAGGTAACCGTTGGTATCCGTTGCTCTAACCCACCTGACAAGTTCATTCTTGTCTCCCAGGGGAGCAGTTGCTGCCAGTCTTGCTTCTGTCAAGCAGGAATATACCACCTCTTGTCAGTTTGCACAGCCTGCCTGACTGGCAGACAGGATTAGTTGTGATTGAAACCCACTCCTTTATCAGGCTTTGAGTCCCGCTGCTTTGACACAACGAAAAAAAGGTGCTGCCTGCTGGCTTTCTCACAGCTGTTGACATGCATGGTTTGTGTGAGAGACAGTTGAGGCAAGTGTTAGGTGTATGGACCTAGAGCCACTAAAACAGTCACCGTGGTTGGATCAGTGGTTGGCAGTAGAGTGTAAACTTGATTTCATCTAAATGCACACGTACATTATGGGAGGCGTATCGCTTATTGTCATGCTTTTGCCAGGCCACGGCATATCTCTTTTTTTATTGCTGAATAAACAGAAAGAAATCACCCCATAGTAGGAGGGCAAATAATTTGGAGAAAATATTGAATTCTCTCTAATGATTTTTTAAAACGTTACATCATTGTGCATATCATGAGTAACACTGGCAGTACTGTATATTTTAAATTAATAGTCTTTGTGCAATTGCACATTTGTGTTGAATCCGGTGCTGCAGGCAAATGTTACTATAGTGACTGATGCATTCATTTTCAATGACAGGAGAGTTGATTAAACATATGCACTTTATTCTATATATTTCAAACTCTGTTAATCATTCCTTACTTTAGTGTTATTTTTAGCTATTCATTCACTACAATTGTGTTACATTCAGTTAGCTACAGTACATACAAAAACACAGCCCAAGCAATGCACGATTTATAGGATGCACATAAAAAAAGTAACATTGTTATTTACGATTTGTTGGCAAGGGCCAAATAAATGTACAGAATTTTCAGGGGTGCCCATGCCTATATAAGGACTTCTGGTACTAACAGATTTAACATAATGTGAACATTTGACATAGTTTTCAATATTTGCCCTTGCCACAGTGTGTGATTAACTCGTGTCGCAAATTTTTAAGTTTTGGCAAGGATACATTGCCACTGAGTAACACTTATGTGCCAATTATTAGATCACTTAAGGATACGTTCACACTGCACACAAATATGGCCTATATCCGATTTTTTTTTTTCGCCCCTAAAAAGCATGCGATAAATGCAGAAAGAAAAGGCCTAGGGCAGATGCAGATTAAATCCACTGGCAGTCTACGGGCAATGTGCATCATGCCTGGCGGAGAAAATATTCCATGTGAGTGTTTAACAGGCTTTAGTAGCCTACAACAGTGGCTATTGGGCTTTCTTCTGTACAAATTCGCTGAATCCACCTCACGTCAACATCACTTCAGAACTGTGACCAATTCACACTAGAATCTGATACGTGCCACATTTAACAGGTAATGTGAACAGCAAAACAAAAGTAATCGGATTCGAGCACTAAATCGTAGTTACGCCAACGGATGTTCTACATTTTCAACAATTTCCATGGTTCATGGAGAGGCAAAACATGGTTCCACTTTTACTTTTTGGAATTAAGCCTTTTCTTACAAAGAAAAACATCCAAGCCCGGCTGAAGTTTGCAAAAACAAACGCACCCCCAAAAGCACCTGGGAAAATGTGTTATGGTCTGATGAAGCAATGTTGAACTTTTTAGCCATAACTCCAAAATGTATCTTTGGTTCAAAAACAACACTGCACATCACCCAAAGAACACCATACCCACAATGAAGCATGGTGGTGGCAGCATCATGCTTTGGGGCGGTTTTTCTTCAGCTGGAACCGGGGCCTTAGTCAGGGTGGAGGGAATTATTAACAGTTCCAAATACCAGGCAATTTTGGCACAAAACTTTCAGGCGTCCGTTAGAAAGATGAAGAGGAAGTTCACCTTTCAGCACGACAACGACCCAAAGCACACATCCAAATCCACAAAAGCATGGCTTCACCAGAAGAATTAACGTTTTGGAATGTCCCAGCCAGAGCCCAGACCTGACTCCAATTGAACATCTGTGGGCGATCTGAAGACGGCTGTGCACAGGCGATGTCCTCGCAATCTGACAGATTTGGAGTGCTTTTGCAAAGAGGAGTGGGCAAATATTTCCACGTCAACATGTGACATGCTAATGGTCTCCTACCCAAAAAGAATGAGTATTGTAATAAAATCAACAAAAAAGTATTAGTTTAAGGGTGTGCAGCCAGGTTATTGTAAGGTTTTTATTTTTCATTTTTCCCAACTGCCAATGATATTGTAGCCTTGTTCAAACCCATTTCCTGCTAATGAGTTGATTGACAACTACAGTGATGCCACCTGTTCCAAGGCTGATTGTAGAGGTTGTGCTTGCAATATCAGGACTGTTTTAACCAGTCTAATGATCTTGATATTGTAAGTTTTTAGATTCATTGTTAATTTGAGTCTAGGGCCTCATACAATATTAAACAAAAGGCAATTCCTATGTTTCATGTGTACTTTTTTGAGATGCAAATGTGTCTTGATGCAAAGGAGTACACACTATTTGCAGGCTTGCCTTTTTTCCTGGCATATTTTTGCTTTTTCTCCCTGTAAAGTTCTCTTTCCCCTGAAATCTTCAATAAAAAGCATCTGACATGTTATAATGTAGTGCATTTATGTGCTTTATAGTGGCATAAAACAGTGACTCAAACAGCACTCAAAATCCTTTGGAAAACATAGAGGTGATTTAAAAATAATCTATGATTTAATGTGTTATGCAAATGTACATAAGATATTTTTCTCTCTCCTAATTTAGAAAAATGTTGAGCTTTTTTCAATGGAGTATCAAACAATGAGCCTGCTAAACTGAGAGGACAGGCGGATGTGAGATACCAGCACACATCTCAGTTGTAGCATGAAGAGCAACAGTATCTCAAAAGTAGAAACCAGAGCCATGAGTTCCGCCAACGGACGTTCAAAATTTTCAATGGTCACATGGTTCATTGAGAGGCAAACCCTATGGCAAAATAGTTCCAGGAAGTGCTTGGTGGGCAATTTGAATATATACATACTTAATTTGTTGGTAATTGGTAGTCAACAAATGCATCGATTTACATTTAAATTAGAATTTAGGGTACTTTGAGTATTTAGGCTAACTTCCCGGAACTATTTTGAGGCTCCGTTGCTGTGGAATAAAACGGTCCATTGGAGTGAACGGAGATGATGCGACTCTCTTTACATGGGTCTGGTAGAAACCATTCAGGGACTGTTTCAAGAGATTTGAGCAGATTTTAAGGCATGATTGTGCGTGGGCTATTCTGCTTTTGCTCTACAGAAAGAATATAAGCCCTATATCAGTCAGTGAGAATAGAATAAATAGAAAAACATCAGAAAACGGAGCGCCAAACATCTACAAAACGAGAAGAGGGAATGGGTACCCATATAAATAGTTAAAATATTTCAAGTGATTTCAGGATGCGATGGTGAAATACTGGATGTTAGTGGCCTCAGCCGTTGCAAGTTGTTTACTCTGCTAGCATTCTTCACTCTTCAACTGTACTATGAACAAGCCTGCAAACGTATCACAGAAATATGAATAGAAAACGTCAAGGTGCGTATGACTATACTGAAGTTCCATGGAATACATTTTGAACTGGACTCCTGTCTGTAATCTCTTGTTCTTCTACAACCGGCAGGATGAAAAACTCACTTCAAAGCATAGAAAGTTTCATTGTACATGACCTGCCATTGCGTGTTATCTTTAGGCTACTCATTTTTATAGTGGGTAAATATGCTTTTGAGTTCCTTGTCAGCGGTATGCACACTGCACCTATTGATTTGATTTTCATTTCTCCATGTCCTCATGTCATGAACTTGTTCTGGAAGGTTATCAGATTACTGTATATATCTAGATCCAGAAAAGGATCATGTAAATGGACTTTCTAAGTTGTCAAAGCATTTGCTTCATCAATGCTATAGACTCGATTTGCCCTAAAGGGACAATCAGTTGAGTTACACTGTAACATCCCCAAGACCCCCCCCCCCCGTATTCACCCTGGCTTGTTTGACTTCAAGAGGAGCATACAGGTGTGGGAGGGGCGCCTGGGGGTTCTGGGTGCACTACAACACAATCAAGTTGTGTTCCTTTAGTGTAGCTGTGGATTTACATTCTGTTTTAAACACACATTGTTCTGCTGAGGCATCAGGCAGCGACTACCTTTGGCTTCTGATCAGGCATATTAGCTTCCTGACAAACTATCCTCTGCTCCCCTAGAAATGGATCGGATATCAATTCCACTAATGGCTCCCTATCATAGCAGCTTGGCACTGCATTGGGATTCGGGGAAAGATCATTGTTGTCACACCACCTTTTTGGTTTTGCTTTTCATCTCTCTATTCAGATTCCCCTGTGCTGTCGAGATCCATTGTAAACGCTGTCATATTTGGACTTAATGGCAATAAACCTATTCTTTAGGCATATGTGAAGCAGTGGCAGAAGTACAGTATCTCACCTTTTGTCTTCCCTTATCAGAGCATGTGGAACCCACCGAGCAGCGGCACTGATCACGGAGGCCATGTGACCGCCAGGATGGAGACGACTCCGGCTGTGGGCACCGCCAGTATCTCTGTTTCACAGCAGCAAGTGCCTAAGAAGTTCGCCCCCGTGGTCGCGCCCAAGCCCAAGTTTAACCCCTATAAGCCGCCGGGAGAACCCTGCAACTCTGACAGTGGAGGTAACTCAATATAAATGGCTTAAATTATAAAGAAACCTATTTTATTATTGATTTGATGTTTTAAATTCAGTAGGGTTTATGTGTCTGACACTGTCCTGCAGAACCCAGAACCTCCATATTATAAAGCAATACTGTATTACCTATGGTGACATTTTGGGGATCTCAAGTCAGTGCTGGGGCGAATACTTTGTGAGGAATAACATAAATGCTACACAAAGACATACTGTAAGTGTCCCAGATTGTCCAGACTGTGGCCTCACAGCAAGAAGGTCCAGGGTTCAAACCCCAGTCGACCTGGCCTTTCTGTGTGGAGTTTGCATGTTCTCCCCGTGTCTGCGTG
>JAODTR010020268.1:0-24797 GCA_025399935.1 Amblyopsis rosae
CACAGCCCTCAGGTTCATGGGGGCACCCAAACCTCTCCACCACGATAAGGTGATGGTTCCCGGAGAGGAACCATCACCTCAGTCAAGCATACCTTATCCAATGTAAGCTTCTGACACACATTTATATTGGGGTCGGAAAAGCATCAGATCAACCATGGTCTGTATTGCAATGATTGTTTTTATTAACAGTGAACAACCAGCTCTGCAGAAAGTCATGAAATTGCAAATATGTATGCAACTTTTAAGGGGTATGGATGGCATCTCTCCATTCTATTTGTGTTTCTTGAAAGCTGTAGAGAAATTTAGAATGAGTAATACAAAGTAGGCCTCAGCAGATAAATAAGCCACACTAATTTGATTACTACTTTGCTGTTTTTCACGGTATGCATAGTTGTAAACAGCACGCTAAATGTTAATGTGCTTAGATTGTTCATGTCATGTTCATTAGTGCATTGCAGTAAATTACAGTGAACTGTGTAAGCCTTAACTGAATAGATTTTACCCACATCATTTTGCAAATTACATACCATGACACCATCTGGATTGCTCTGATACAGAAAAGCCAAGCAATCTGCTACAAGTGCTTTAATCTATTTGACCTAGATCAAATGCAATTACACAGGTACGCATGTCCCTGTTGTAAATGAATAGACAATAACAACCTAGACTATGATCAGTATTTAGATAGTTAAATCAAGATTTCTTTGTACATTCAGTTTTATAAACTACATACAGTGGAAACTACCATGGATCCTGTTCTCACCTTTCCTTTTAGTTTTCTTCATCATTTTCTTCTTTTTCTTGGGACGAGGGTCCATATCCTGCAGAGAGAAAGTGTCAGCTCTGTCTATAAATATCAAGTATGCGTTTAAGAATTGTGGAAAAGAAAAACAAAAAAACTATTTTGTCGACATAAATTCCTCAACCAGCCAATATGGCCGCTCACCTGTCCTCCCTCTCCACCCGTCAAGGCTGTGATGTCACTGAAGTGTGTGATGCCGCTTAGCTGGCCGACCATTCCCATGGTGCGTCTCTTCCTGGACATCATCTGGCTCTTTGGCATGTTCAGACGCACCATCATGGACTCCTCGTAGTTTTTCCTGCAAAGGCAACAGTGTTCACACCTTGTATTCAAAACCATACAAATTTAAAATGGGTTTATTGCCAACTAGTTTAAAATGTTTGATGCACATAATATATGGAAGCAGTATTTAACCCCTTCAAAAACTGATACTCTTTTTTCAGTTTGCCAGTGAGAATGTGTTGACACTAGCACCGTTGAAGTTTCTTGCTTGAATGTCCACATTTTTAACTCCACCTTCACAAAATGTTGGATTGGTATAAGAATATTACATTCCCTTTACCGCCCCACCCAAATTGCCTCAGATGCTTTATACAATATTATAATTCTGACCATGCAAACTAACCAACGACAAAATAATCCCATGTACTACCTCAGATATCCTTAAAACAGTGTCAACGTCACCATTTAGGGCGGCAGTGGGTAGAGCAGGGCGACAAGTTATACAGAAGGCGCTGGTTCGAACCCCGCTAACTCCTCACCAAGAGTCGAGGTGTCCCTGAGCAAGACAACTAACCCTAACTGCCCCTGGTGGTAAGATGGTGCACTGCATGGCTGACACCACCCTTCAGTGTACGAATGTGTGTGTGAATGTGAGGCAACACTAATGTGCTTTTGAGTGGCCGGAAGGTTGGAAAAGCGCTATATAAATGTTTCACAAGTTGGCAATAACACAAAACCAAATGCATGTTAGTCAACCTGTGGAGCTCCTCGCGGCTCTCCCGTTCGGTCTGGAAGTCGCGGCGTTCACGAACCTCCTCGGGAGCGTCGCTGTACTGCTGCCTGAGCTCCTGAATGAGCGAGCTACGCAGGGCGGCTCGCCGCTGACGTTCCGCCAGCTCCTTCTTCTTGTCCCCCTCTGTCATGTCACCGTCTGGACAGAACAAAGACGACTGTGAGACCACAGAGAGTTTATTTAATGACACACGGAAACACAGCATCTGCTAAAGCTCACCATAGTGCATTGGCACAATCCTTGGAGGAATGTACACTTTCCTGCCCCTGGATCGGGGCTCCTTCTTGGAGGGTGTCTTATTCCCAGCTTCATCTTCAGATTCTTCTGATTCACTCAGCTGTGGAAGTCAAATATTATGTGAGTAAAATAAAACATTTTCAGTACACTGCAATATTGTTCCTGTATTGTCTAACAGTGAGAGGCATGTCAATAAGCAGGCTAAACAGGCTGCTACTGCTAAATCTACTGTATACCAGAATTTCTATAATGAGCTCTTACTTTGCTGAGGAGATTTCCAGGATTAGGACGCAACTGCAGTGGGTCATTTTCCGCTACAGAAATGGTACAAAACCAAAAACAAAGCTATTAGAAGCCGAATAGATGTAGATGTCATGTGAACCAGACCAACTACATAGTATACATACATAACAATCTCATAGTAAATTCAGTCAACATTTGCAATGTAATTGTTGCTCAAACATATAGTGACACATAATCTCACCTAAACTTCCAGTAACAGCTATGCGGATTAATTTATCAATCTGGTATTTTAGTTTATGGTCTAGTGGCCTCATCCTCTCCAGGACCTTGAACAAAACACAAGGTTATTTAAATAAAGTATTGTTTTTATGTTACTAATGAACATGGTAATGAATGATCTAAGCTTTGGGGGGCTATTAGATATAGTAGATTGTTATTGTTATCACCTCACCGTTCTGATGGTGACAACTCTGTTAATAGCTGCACTCTCTTTTATTTTGCCTCCATCTGTTTTAATGTTTATCAGGTGAGTGAGGTCTTGAAGGTAGAACAGAAGAAGATTGTTACGAAGATCCAGGAATGACAAACCCTGAGGAAGAAGTAGAAATATAGTATTAACACAAATATATAAATATACTTAAAGTAAAACGCAGATTAACCATGTGTTATGCATATCTGATGGAGTATATTAGTATAATTGTCTTCACATAAAATAGTCTTTACATACCTTTAAAGTCTGAAATTTCTCATCTTTGACTTTCTTTAGCAGCCCACGGACATGACCAGTTATTGAAGCCAACTATGGAATTGATGTTCGTAATTATGAAAACAGTTTTATGAATTACTATAGAACAATAACATATTTAACATAACGTAATGTTAATGATCCTTACCTGTTCTGTAAGACTATTTAGAAGCAGGACGGCTTTAGGCAAATCGCTGTCGATTAACTCCTGTAAGAAGGTTAAAACTACTTATGTGAATCTTTCCAAATCAAATGTACTCGTCTTCAATATAAGCCCGGTAAATGAGCTAACATAAACATGATCAATAGCCAGTGAGACTAAGTTAAAATGAGTTTTAAACCTAATAGGTACATCGTAAATAATCTTTGACACTAATCTATATGAAATATTACCGTTTTAAACAAAATAAAACTCTTGACTAATGTGAGATATTTTCTCAAATAATTTTACTCACGTTGTCTACAAGGGCAGCCATTTTGATTTAATGTACGGGAGCCGAAGACAGACAATATTATATTGTGACAATAATGGCGATACAGAAATGTGTCATGTCATTAACTATTTTTAAAAACAATATAACAGGCCTATGTGTGAACGCCGACGGGATTCATAGAGTAGTATATTGGCTTCATTAGGGTTTTCATATTGTGACTATATGAAACATGGCCTTAAATCTCATCTATCCTTTTTTATATAATCTCAGGTATATATTTCTTTATTTAATGAGATTGAGCAGTACTAAATCATGAAAATAGTATTCTCTATAACTTTGTGTGTGTGCGTGTGTGTGTGCGTGCGCGTGTGTGTGTGTGCATGCGCGTGTGTGACAGAGAGAGAGGTGGAGAGTTAGAGGAAGTATTGGCATAACTGAGAGGAGAACCTGTGTCTCCTTCATTTAAAGTCAGACTTTAGAGGAGTCTCACATACTACACTTGACAGTGCATGGCAAGACAGATCATGGTAAGTAATTTCCAAATTAATTTGAATGTAGCAAAAATGAAATCACGTAAACTTATTCTGAAAAAGCAAGGATCACATACTCTTGGTTGGAAACACAGGCCTGGACCTAATGCTTGGTGGCAAGACTTACATACTATAGCCTATAGGCCACACTCACATTAGACTCCTCACCAGTGATTAGACTATAGATTACAAAATGTGTGCAGGTAATTAGAAAATTGAAAAAATTGAAAAATAAAGGTAAAGATAAAGGTGCTATAAAGGCACTAACCATTTCTATCTTATTTTCATAATACCGTTTTATATTATACATTATTGTGTTAAAATGTGTTAAAAAATGTTAGGACCCTTGAATATAAGATGGTTCATCTCAAGGGGTTTATCCTTCTAATACATTAAACAATAAATGTGTTTTTTTTTCTGTCTCAATGATTTGTCCACATTTTAACTGTATTTATAAATAATTTTAATTATATTCTCACTTTATATAGTAATGGAATTTCTAACATGTTTTGAAAACCTAACACGAGTTTATTAGACAGGCTAATATTGTTAGGTAACTTATTAGGCTAAATGCAAAAATGCAAAAAAAAAAAAAAAAGAATTTATAAACTAATTACTTTTGCTAATCCTGACAGATGTCTGATTTGAGGGCATCCTCTGTTATCCAGGAGTGGAGTAACCCATATTCAGGACAGTCCCATTCCCAGGGCCTGAACCCTGCTGACTCTAAACCGCCTTTATCAACCAATCAGATGGCACAGGTGGACATGTTGCAATACGGCCATTCCCACGGATTGGTCAGGGGATTCAGCGAAGACAGAATGACTGAGCAGATGATGGGACAGAACTACATGTCGTATGCCCCACCTTGCATCACCAACACAATGAGCACAGCCATGTCAAGCCAACACCAGGGTCACCTCACAGATCAACAGGTGTGTTCAAGTGAAGGAGAGGGAGGGGGAGAGGGAGGGAGAGATTGGGGGAGGGAGAGAGAGATATTGGTGGAGGCAGAGAGAGAGAGAGAGAGAGAGAGAGGGAGGGAAAGAGAGAGAGGGGGGAGAGAGAGGGAGAGGGGGTGGGAAAGAGAGATATTGGGGAGAGAGAGATGGAGAGAGAGTTCTATATTCTTAAAAATTAGGAATATGATTATCTTATGTAGCCTAGGCTATAATGATTTCTCTCCTCGACAGTTTTATCAAGCTGTCCAAAGTCCTTATAGCCTAATGTAGGCTCTACAGCAGATCTATTCAACTCCGGTCCTGAAGGGCCACACCCTGCATGTTTTAGATGTCTCCCTGCTTCAACACACCTGATTTAAGGTTGTTGGAAGTCTGATAAGGCCTGTTCATTTGAATCAGGTGTGTTGGAGCAGGGAGAGATCTAAAACATGCAGGGTGCGGCCCTCCAGGACCGGAGTTGAATAGCCTTGCTCTACAGTATGTGATAAAATAATGTAAAGTACGCCATCCTGAATAAACACGACTCTTCTCCTAATTGTGACCACAGGACTTCTCTGCGTTCCTACTACCTTCTCCCACCATGTCTCTGCGTAACCCGGCGACCAAGAGGACCATCAGCAAAGACAGCATGGAGTACCGCCTGCGGCGAGAGAGGAACAACATCGCTGTCAGGAAGAGCCGCGACAAGGCCCGCAGGCGCATCCTGCTGACCCAGCAGAGGGCCGTCCAGCTGCAGGAGGAGAACCAGAAGCTGCAAATCAGGATAGGGCAGCTGACGCAGGAGCTGGACACTCTCAAACACATCTTGTCTCAGCGCCACCTGCAGGCGACAGAGGGAGTAGCAGCAGGGGAGGCCGGCTGCTGATATAGCTAAATATGTGTGTATAAATAAAATTGCAGTTCAGGAGCATTTTTATTTTAAGTTTAGGAAGAGCCTGAAACTATTTTACGAAATGTAAATATTTCTCTATCTTAGAAAAATCAACATGTCTCTTTTCAGACTTCAAATTTTCAGTGTTTACTGTAAATGTAACCTAAACAAATTTGACATGCAATATAGAAAGTGTAGGCATTTATTAACCAAAGTGTAAACAAAGTAATAATTATTTGAAAAGCACGTACAGGACATTTAAACCTGTGTGTTTAAAAAAAAGAAATCCTGATGGTACTTACTGTGTCATTGTACACATGAAAGACAGATTGATACTAAAGGAGTGAAATCAAATTAAAGATGTTCTAAGACCGTGAATGTAAAACTTCACAAACTAGGGCCTACCTGGTTATTCTAATGGACAACGAACACAAGCAACATTTTAAGATTTAGTATCTCAACTGTATATATATATAT
This sequence comes from Amblyopsis rosae, assembly GCA_025399935.1. Classification (NCBI taxonomy): domain Eukaryota; kingdom Metazoa; phylum Chordata; class Actinopteri; order Percopsiformes; family Amblyopsidae; genus Amblyopsis; species Amblyopsis rosae. Next base: position 6,317 of record JAODTR010020268.1, read on the forward strand.
ATATATATATATATATATATATAAATAAAAGCTACAATTTTTGTATTTAACTAACCTTACATAATGATCTACCTGGAATATATTGTTATTATTGGAAATTATTGTAAGCGTTGTTGCCCAATAGGATTACACAATTGCCTGTGGTTTGTGGGGGGTTCAGCCAGCACTATAAGTGCCTATATCTTATCACTCAGGGTGGGATTACTTGAAATCAATACTTATATAATGCAGGTTTTCTTGATTTGTAATAAAACATTTAAAACATATCCGGTGGTCTGAGTGTTTCATTCTGTTTCACTCTGACCAAAAAGGTAATGGGTTTGAGCCCGTGCATAGGCCTACCTGTAAGCACGCTTGAGAAAATGTCTAACCCTTCCTGATATTTTTTTTTATCAGAAAAATATATTTATGTTGTAAAATGAAGTGGTTTACTAAAATTGTAAAGTTTATTTTTTTAATGTTTAATGTTTTTTAACATTGTTTAATGTTTAAATAATAATAATTAAAAGAAACAATAAAGAAAAAAATATATATAATTTATTATGTTATTGTCTTAGTTTCTTCTTAGCATTTTGTTATCGTTTCTTCTCTCTAATCTTTAAAAATAAATCCTGTTGTGTTCTTTTGTACCAAGAACTTTCTTATTTAGACCATTAGGAACTTTTTTTATGATTTAATGATATATTGACATAGTGGTAGTGATGATGACAAGATGCTGTAACTATTCTGATTAAATAGTGGTTGCTTACAATTGCTGGTGTATGACCTATCCAACTATTTGACAAATACTGTATGTAAGTTGCTTTGGATAAAAGCTTCTGCCAAATGGCGTAAATGTAAAATGTAAATGCATTTTAACTCCAACATGATTTAAACAAGACCTCAAACATCCTCAATTACTGTAACGTGCCTTATATACACAGCATAGTTATTCCAATGCTAGTTGTATGTAAACATATTTAAACACATTGCTTATTTTCTCTTTCTTGATATAACTTTGACACTATGCTATATGTTGTATTGGACAGTGTACTCATAAATGCCTTTGATGGCAAGCAATCACTGTGAGAGAAAGCCATACCCTGTGGTTCTCAGTCCAGCACTTTCTGTGTTCCCCATGGCATCCTTAGCCAGGTGCGATGCACTGCCAGCATATAGCCTGTGCACAACCACACGCACACTACCCACAGAAACGGACGCCATGTCATGGACCGTTGGAGATTGGCGGTTTCCCTCTCTGTGGGATGGGTAAGATTTCAACACAGCGGAGGACAGAGATGAAGAGCCCAGAGATAATATCAGCGTCTGGGGCTGCCAGGGTCTTCCTGTGGCAGTGAAGGGACAGAGAGATAGGACAGAGGAGGAAGGGGTAGGGAGAGAGGAGAGAGGACGACATCTGGCCAGCGGCCTGCTGTCAGCCCATACAGTTCTGTAATATTACTGTAATCATATTATGAAATATATACATATATATATATATATATGTTATATCTGAAGTTTGAGTGTTGATTGGGTTTCTCAAGTGTTTATCTATCTATCTATCTATCTATCTATCTATCTGTCTGTCTATCTATCTACTTCTTACATCAATTGCACTAGGTACAAACAAGGACAGTTATACATTTATTATTATGTCATCTAATTAATTGGAATTGAATTACAGTGTTATGTTGTTATACTGTAGTATTTCTAAATTATTCAAATCAATTTGCAAAAAGTATGGAATTAATTAGCTATGTCGTACAATAAAACAACTTATACCCAGATGAAATAATGAAGACATGCTGGTACATAACACTACATTTATAAATGTCCTTCTTTGTACCTAGTGCAATTGATGTATCGATAGATAGATAGATAGATAGATAGATAGATAGATAGATAGACACACACACACTTAAGGAACCCAATCAACCATAACACTCAAACTTCACAACATAATGATATATATATACTATATATATATATATATATATATATATATATATATATATATAGTATAGTATATAGTGTATATATATATACTATATTAATGTATAATACTATTCTGATCTAACTGAATGATATAATATATCTATTTTAAATAAGGTATGCAAGTTATTTAAAGTAACTACATACAAGTAATGTCTGATTCAACCTATTACCCAAAACAGTGAACCTCTTAAGTTCACTGTTTTGGGCAGGATAACATCTGACGCCATCTTTATTTAGTGTGCAATAGGACCGCCTGCTACAGTACAAGAAGTGGTCCAGTCAGCCAGTTGTCTCAGACGCCTGTCTAGCCTTCAATGGCACTTTGCAGTAACATCATTCTGCACACCTGATAAATGATTGTAAATGGTTCTACCTAAATATGTCTATTGACTTTTTTTCCCCCACGTCCCCATAGATGCGTCTGGGTAATAGTTCTCTGAGCCCCACCATCAGCGTCCTGGTGCTTCAACACCTGTGTCCAGCGATCCAGGACCTTCTAGAAGACGGTATCAGAGATCACTCACTGGATCCCATAGTCGGCCAGTGCCCCAACCATGTCTGGAGCGTAGTGGAAGCATCTACCAAGACAGGTGTGGATGTGATGTCACCCATTCACATCTCACATCTCAGCTCATCTCTATATAATAGATTATCATTATATTATACTGTGTATATACTAATATAACATTAATTATTGTATTTTATAGAGTTTATATAGGGTTATAACATATCTCTATATAAACTACACTATAATAATTTCTATATCACTATAATAATCTTTATATAATATGTGGCACATTGTGATTGCATTACAGTTAGCTATAATACATTTAAAGAGCCATATTTGATCACAATAGAGAGTCCTCTTGTGTGTTATTAAGGTTTCCACCAGTACTTCTGGCCATTATATAGTTATTATATAGACATTATATAGTTATTGTACATAGGCCAGTATACTACAGGGGTAGAATCACAGGATCTGTTCAACTTATTTTAGGTGATTTTAAAGAGGTGGCCAGCATCATAATCCGATTGCACGTAACTGATTACATGTAATCAATTACTTCCAAACCCTGTATATGACTGCGGTCCAGAATCCAATCAGATTCCCTGCTCTTCCCTCCCAAGGGCTCCGCACGCGTGTCCTCCACAGCTTGGCGTCTAAAGTCAACCAGCACCCTCGGCTGACCAGCCATGGAATGAGACTCAGGGCATTCATCATGGGCCTGCTCAAGTAGGTGCATTCACTTTGGGATGTAGTGGATGTTTGAAAAGCTACTGATGAATATTAATGGCCACAAAAAGGCTGGAAACACTATCAGAGACCACTGCATAATTTATTGTATAAATGTACAGTATGTATGTATATTGTATTTATATTTTTACATAAAAATCTCTTTCTTTTCCAGAGATTTATTATATACAGTACGGTATACTGTTATACATGGTGTGTTTTGACGTAAAGCACAGAGCTCGGAAAAGATGTAGCTGCAAAGTGAAATTGATTTACTGATTTTGGTTTTCTTTTTCAGTCTGAGAGTGTTGGAGTTCTGGTTGAGTCACCTCCAGAGCCAACAAGGTGATTGTCCTGCATGATGCATTCTATAAACTATCCTATGGTTGTAATGGTTTAGCTTAACATCATTAAAGTCATAATGTTTTTGGTCAGTGTCGAAGTGGTGCACACAGTTGTTAGCTACTGTAACATGACCATTTCCATCAGGAACGTCTCATCTCCTTGCCTTGTGAGACCATCCGATCTCACAAACTCAGTCAAGATCCATCTGGAACCCCTCAAAGCAAACGTGTTTGTTGACCATTTCGAAAACAAACATGTTTTTCCCAAGATGACCGCCTCAGCGTACGATTCGGTTTCCACCGGCGGTCTGGCTGATTTGAATGTATTAGCAGCACTGTCTTAATGACAAACACTTTCTGAGTGGAGGGGTTTCAAACTGATTCTGGCTGTCGCACCGGAGCATGCGAGGTCTAACCTGATAGATGAACCGTGGCAGGATGAACTGTGGCATTAACCGTCGGTCAAAACCGTTAAACGTTGATTTAAAATCGTTGGTTAGTGCCACACCGAAGCTGCCCGTACGCTGATTGGCCAGAGCCACTGACTCGAGTGCAACAACTTCAAACGCCAGACTGATTCTGGTGACGAAGTGAAACAGGAGCTTGTGAGTGGAACAAAGAAGGTCTCACGGAGCTACTCGTAACCCCCCCCCCCCCCCCCTCTTTTCCCACAGATGTGGTGGCAGCACACTACCACTCCTGGGCCTTCCTCTCCGTGTGCCGGGGTCGGGCCCGGCCGCTCTACCAGGAGCTCCTGCTGGTGCTGCAGCCCCTGGCTGCAATGCCCTTTGACCTCAGCCTACTGCTGGAGGCCGGGCCGCAGCGGGGTGGGCAGGCCTGCCCTCCGATCGGCTCCCCGCACCGGCAGCGGCCCAGCCCGGGCCGGGCCGGGGGCTCGAACCTCCTCCCGGTGGTGGTCTCCTGCCTCGGGGGGCGACGGGGAGCGACGCAGGATGGAGGACGAGGCCCAGAACGCCTCCCCAGGGCTCAGACGGGTGCAGGCGGAGGACCAGAGGACGGGGCGTGGCCAAGGCTTCCCGCCAAGGGGGAGGGGGGCCGCCGCTGGGCCAAGCTGTTTGGAGCAGCTGGTGGCCCCAGCGTGGCCCCGGGGAGGCCCCGCCCCAGGCCCAGGTGAGCGGGTGCATGCTCAGTGCTTTCTCCTCCGTGTTTGCCCCCTTCCATTCCAATATCTTTGGTTCTTTAACGCTTAGTGCACTTTGACCTTAACTGAGTGGATATCTTCTCTCCTGTCTAGGAGCAGACGGCCGTCAGAGTGGCTACAGTTGGACCAATCCCATCTGGGAATCCTGGCTCTGTGGCCAGGGAAGTTACTGTAGGCATAACAGCCCAGACACTAGCTTTCAAACCACTCCCCCTCCTGGTCAAAGCTTGCATTGCATTGAAATGCTATGCATTAACGTGCATCATTTTAAAATCATGCATGGGACCCATAGAAATTAGCCTATTTGGAGGTCCCGAACCCACACTTTGAACACCGCTGCTGTAAGACACAGAGCTTTGTAGCGCTAGTTCACTGCGCTTAGTTTGTTCTGAATTGCCTGCCTCAGCTCCCGTCAGTCAGATATTGTCAGTTAGTGTGTCACAAACTGGAACAAATATGTCCTTTTGTGCAGCTCTGTCGAGCAACCTCCTGCACCTTTCATCAGATGTCTGAATTACGCAATATTCAGTTTACTCCAATATTCTGTTTGCCTCCAGATTTTGAGTTATTTTTTTTACCTCGCATGGATTCATATTCTGGTATGCGCATGTGTTAACCAAAATAGCAGGTGCTATGCTTTTACAATAGGTGCTAGAACTCATTTTGTATAATGCTTTAATGACAGAAAACAAGATCATTCAAATGTTCTTTTTGTTTAATAGAGAATTTACTACAAGCCACCCTGGGTTGTTTGATTGACATGGCATGACCTAGGCGTCCTCCTGTCTTTGCTATGTAGGAAAATATTTTAAACCTACTGCAATAATTTGCAATTTGTCACACATGTATGTAAAGGCCCTGTTGCATCTATCCTTTAAAATGCCCAGCGACAATCAACCTCTCAATTAATAAAGACTGAACATGATTGAACCCTTGAATTGTCTTGCTATATATAATTCAACATTAATCATCCCAAGGCATACATCACACAAGCTTCTGGTGTATTTATCGTGTAATGTCCTTAAACGGCATTCAACTGGAATATGAGCCCATTCAGCATCACCAACATCTTCCCGTAAGCCTCTTATTAGCTCTGGCTGCTACCACTGCATCATGGGTGATCTTACCAAAGGTTTGTCCATAGCTGAATCTACATCCTGCAAAACATACGTAAGAGGTTGATACAAGTGATAATGCACCCAAGTTTCTGTGCATTGGCTTGAAATCATGATAAAAATTGGTTGATTAAGACAAATAAATCAAAGCTATAGTAAGTCATTCTTGAGTACGCTTGCTAAATGCAAACTCAAATCAGAACACCCCTCTCTTCAATGCCATAGGGTGCTCCCTCAGAAGCTCCACCCCACACATTGAAATGCCTTGCGAATGCTAGGATATTGTTTGTTTTAGTTACAGAGCCAGGGCTGCGTAGAAGCACCAGATGTATTTGTTCAGCATGCACAGGGAATGGTAAGCTAGCGGACTGCGAGGAGATATCTGGTCAATTTTACAAAAAGCATAGGCCTGTTAGCTTCCAGTGGCTTACTATACATTTAAGGTATACATGCATCATGTGTGTAAAGGTCTCAGTGGGACTAACCTGGCACGTGTCCAGTGTATGATGGTATCATGCCCAGGTGGGAGGTGTACACGGCCTGGAGGGGCGGTGAAACACTGTTCCTAAACTGGACCTCAGCTGAGGAGAGTGGGCCACGGATCTGCCTCCCAAATTTAATGATGGCCTTGTTGGTGGTGATGGGGTAACCCGTGCCAAACATATATCGAGCTTTTGGCACATACCCTGTGAAGCCTATATGTGACAGCCATGTGGTGAGCATGGTATAGATAGATGGACCGTCTGTGGTCAAAACGCCTGCCCTGTATTATGCTGGTTATTGTGTTATAGAATAGGTGTATAATACGTGAAATGTTTTAAGCACACCATAATGCAAGAGTGCAAAATAATCGGATCTAATCTGATATCAGGTATTACCTGAGATTAAGTACTTGTGTGGGTTCTGCTCGTCCATGGTGTACGGGGAACCCAGGGATGGCCAGGAGCGCAGAGACTGGTATGGCTCTCTGGAAACAGCTGCTAGAGGGGTGTTGACTGTCTGTCTCTTTGGATGGAAACAGAAGAATGCCTGACTGAACAACTATAGCTTTATCAATGCTCGTTTGAATAGGCCGCGCCTTTAGCGACGCGTCTCAGTGTGATAAAATATATTCATTGGCAAGTTTTATTTGCTAATAAATCGATTTTAATGGCAATACTAAAAGTATATTTCTTAAAGGGTTATACCATGTATGTTTTCACTACAAATGTTATATGTAGGGTGTTTGATAATTTACAATTATTATTTAATGTAGCCTACAAGTTATAATGTTAATTAAACTCAAATCAACAATCAAATCAGTGGGTCTCTTAAATCTGTGGGTGGTCTGATTGGAAAGCTCTTGTTGCTTTGTGATAACCTTTAACTGAAACAGAATCTTCAGCCATGAATTATTAATTATAGAGGCTGACCTAATTTAGAGGAACATTACACGTGTGTTTAGCCAGATAATATAAACATGCATGCTATAGTCTACAATGCAAACATATAAATAAAAAGGCCTACGTTAACTTCTGGGTTGGTGTATGTCTCGTAAAACTGGCGTGACGATGGCGGACGTGCTTTCAGCTCCTGGTCAAACTCTCTGATGGCTTCGCGACAGGTCTCGGCGTAGGTGCGAGCAAAATAGCTCCGACTACGAGGTACGAAGCCTGCAATGAAAACGTGCATTAGGCTACGTGCCTATACTACGCACGTTAAAGATCGCTGTCATGACAGTCAGTATACATATGCGACGTCAGATGCATACCTGTGAAGCCAGGTATCATCATCTTATCCAAGTTTCTCCGACCCCCCAGGTAGCTTCTCCAGATCTCATCCCGGGGCCCGGCGTCTTCCTCTGAGGTTATGGAGGGGAAGAAGCTCGTACGGACATCCAGTCGTGCAGGTCTGGTCATAGCAAGGAGGTGGGGAAATTCAGAGTAGCTTACTAAAGTTTTTAATGAAGGAATAGCCCGGCATGTAGCATATTGTTAGCATACACCGTTTAAACTGTGAGAAACGTGTAACACAGACTGCAGCTATTACTATACCCTCCAAATGGGTTTCTCTGTGAACCATCTTTGGCAGACAGTAGTTTGATGTCCACACTGTTTATTATGGTTGCCATGCAGGTTACAGAATAACCTTTTCCCCAAACCGTACCCAAAATTTTTATTAAATTTAATATCTGCACAATTTCCTGAAATTTCTAAACAATAATTCAACTCTCAAAAACAGCAGGCGTGACAGTTGTAAAAAATAGAATGTTTATGCGCATGGACTTAGTCCAAATATATCCATGTTGTTTTATAAAAATAACCAGTCCGTTCTGTTATTTAGAACAGGCCTACGTTAATGGCTGTTTTCTTCAAGTGTACAGTATCTTATTCTTACCCCGGGGTGTCCTTTGGCCCAAATGTCAGCGGTCTTATTGAGGGTAGTATTGTCTCCATATTCCTGTAACACTGAAGCCACACAGCGTGACGTGCTGTGCGTGTGTTTACAGGTTGCTGCTGGTAACTGAATATCCGAATGATTCGAAGTTTCATTCGCTTTAGACGCAAATAGTTTGTTCCCCCGAATAACCAGTTATAGGCCTATGTGTGTACATTGATAAAGCAATACAACGTGTTGAAATTATGCATTTCTAAGAAGACATGCCCCCTCGATTTTTTTTTCTAAAGGCTAGTATATAAAAGCCTTGTTTTTTTGTTGTTATTTGTAGCACTATTTCATTGTGACACGTTTGTAACTGTGTGTGTGTGTGTGTGTGTGTGTGTGTGTGTGTGTGTGTGTGTGTGTGAAAGATAGAGAGAGAGAAGGGGGAGAAGGGGAGAGAGAGGGGGAGAGAGAGAGAGACATAGGGGTGGAGAGAGAGGGGGGGAGGGGGGAGAGAGAGAAAGGGGAATGTGTGTATGTGATACCTTATTCAAGTATATACTGTTGTAGTCTACAATAGTTTAATCTTCACTTGAACATTTTCTACAATTTGTAGAAATACCAGCAGTGACACCTAGTGGTACAAAGCAGTACTGGTAAACTGTGGCTTCTTATATTGTAGCAGTAGCCTACAATAGATTCGAAAAGGCAGATGGGGATAAAGGAGCATAATAGGTCATGCTCCCTCCAAATATCACGACAGATGCCTTGTGCTGTCACGCAGGTATGATCTACGTGTGAGATGTGACCTGTGTTTATTAGGGCACATGTAAACTATACAGATCTTATCAGCACCCAGGAATGTGTTCTACAATTTCCAAGAAGTCTAGAAGTAGCTTCTTCATTCTTTACCCGCTTATACACAATTCCTCCGCTGAGGCCATTCACACTTTTATCCAAAGCGACTTGTTTACAGTATTACAAAGAGCATGCAGGGGTTAGGGCATCTTGGGACATGTTATAATCATTGTGTCCTGATAACAAACAAGTGCTATGTTAAAGAATATGGGTAGATATAAATCTGTTTTCCACAAGCAGCGATGAGGTTAATTTGCATGTCATTGCTTGTACCTAGGGTCTATAGCTCAAGGTGGTTCCAATCCTTTCCGTTGACTCATTATTTCTCAAGCGGCAGACGACAGGTATCTGCATGCTGGTATAGGTGTTGCAAGCTTGTCTGTGAAGGTCCGTATGATGGGGAGGCGTGGTTCTGATTCTATGCCCTGAATTAATCTCAGTCTTGTTTTACCGTCCGCACTGCGATGCTAGTTTCCTTTCAACAGGGCTAGTCTTCTTCACATTGTCACAATATGAATCTTTACAGGAGCTTTGGCAACACTTTAGAGGCGTGGGTGACTGTAGGCGCGCCTAGAGGCGCACGGGATGAGTGGCTCGGCCACGAGGACAGAAATTCACTGACAAACGCAGGCTCAAACCTGCCGGTCGAGTCTGGCTTGGGGATGAATCTGCGGTCCGAGTCGGAGGACTCCGGGGTGGAGTTGGTCAGTCTGGACACAGCAGGAGGGGAGGCAGACTCCCCAGCCTTGAAGACACAACCTCCCGTCTTCGAGGTGCCCTCGACCGCCTGCTCCTCATCCTCTCCCCGGACCCACCACGAGGAATCCCAGGCAGTGCACCTCAAGCTGGAGCAGGCTCTACGGAGGACCGACTCGAGGTGTCGCAGTCTGAGGATCGAGTCCCCGGATGACAGGGTTGTACCCAGGAAGCCACGTTCAGGCAGCGTTAGGTGCGGGCTGTACCCATCAGGACCAAATAGAAGACCTGCTCCACTCTATCCTGACACACTGCTTACACAATCCAATATAGAGGTGAGCTACTGTAGCATGGACCAGTGGCAAACACTGCAGCAAAGGTTCATTAAATACAGAGACTGTGGGCTGAAACGAAGCTGAGGAAGTTATACAGCCACGGACGAATTCAGTAACAAGCTGTTGAATTGAACAATAAATAATCTGTGGACTTTATAATACAGAGATTGTACAGTGCTTGCCTTTTGGGTCATTCAGGGACATTTAAATGTTGTCCTAAATAGTGTATATCGGTACACTTGGTAAATAATTACCAATTTAAAGTATTGTTCCAAACAGGGCGGAACACTACCCGTGAATGCCGGCTTTTGTAAGTGCATATTTCACTATTACAGAATAACGACAGGGCTAGGTCAGAGAGCTTTAAAGAAAAGCTTAATCTTTAGCTCAGTAGGTTGCAGCCAGCACACGCGCGCCTATGCATGTTGTGAAACTTGCAGGGCGTGTAATTACAAAGACATGTCAGTTAACCGTAATGAGTCGTGAACCAGTCCGACTAGATCCGCTAACATGAGGAATGACGATGAGGTGCGTGTGTGCGTGCGTGCGTGCGTGCGTGCGTGTGTGCGCGTGCGTGCTCTTGTTGAAAGAAGATGAGCAATATGTTGTGTTTAGCGGAATGATCCCAACTGCTTTGCAGGGAAACAATGCACTGATATTTTTTTTCCCTCACATCGTTGCTATTACTGTAGGTTGCGTCTACCATTTGAATTAGTACAAGGCCGTGTTGACACATCCTGGTCAAATCACTGCCGAACCATTCTTGATTTACGTTTTAGTTTTTTTTTTTAGTTTTTTTTTTACCATTCTTGATTTACGTTAACGTTTTAGTTTTTTTTCTACTCATGCCTCCTGACTAATGATATACATTTTTATTGTTACTACTGTAAGATTGATTTCCAAACCAGGTGACTCTTTGCTCTAACACAATCAGGGAGTATGCTATTTAATGAAGAGGAGAAACATAGTGTAATAGTAAATGTTTATACAGGATTTCTCAAAGAGTAACTTTAAAGACTCCACCTTAATACAGCAAGCATGAAAAGCATCATCTTAAGGGACATACTAACCATAACAAAAAGTTATGAAATGTGTGTTTGATAGATTATTTGTTAGTTGTAACCATTCTTGGCAATACATGACTTGTACCTTTGGAAAGCCTGATGAATTCCTTTTAAAGTGGTGCCACATTTGTAAGGAACGTACAGCGTCGGTAGCGTGTGGAAGAACCACACACAGCCACAACAGCCTGACACCTCAACACGTTGGTCACCATGGTCACACACTGCTGTGGGATGGCATCTCATTCTTCAACCAGCATTTTTCGCTGGTCAGCCAACATCGTTGTGTTGGTCACTCTGGCACCAACAGCAGGCCAAAGATGATCCCACAAGTGTTCACAAGTGTGTAGTTTATATTAGGCCCTGCGACTTATAACAGAGGCCCTCTCCGTGTGCTTTGTACTCTGACCAGCAGGGGGCTGAAGCCGAGGTCCAAATCCTCAGTCCCGGATTCAGCTACCTGGAGCAAATGTGCCGGTTGCTGGAGGAAATCGCCAGACTGCAGACCTGTAACCAGGGGTTACAGATGGAGGTGGAGGCTCTCCGGGAAAACAACACCAGAAAGGTGAGGCAAGCCATGTTTGATTACTCTGAAATTGATCCTATCGAACAATATCCTCAATGACCACATTGTTTAAACATACATTAGGCCAATTAGGTTCCCATACATCAGCAAGCTGTTGATAGTTCTGCTGGCTGACTGCTTTTTAGGAGCTGGAAATCAATGTTCCAAAGTGTAAAGGTGCTACACAGGACCTGCATTCCAGTCCAAGTCTGGAGACAGAAGGCTTCCATGAGCACGCAGCTGGCGAAACAGAATGGTCAGGTTCTGGTGCTACCACTGAGTTCAGGAGGAGGTCGGCATCTGATACGAGAATCCTGTCATGGCACTTGAGTGAGAAAGCGTTCACTTCAAAGCCTCTTTCTATTGAAGTCAAATAGTGTAAATGACAAATGAGTCCAGGAACTGGATTTATATGTTAGTGCATGTGATTGTAGCCTACGGCGTGTGCTTGTTACAGCCAGGGTTGGCTAGGTTACCTTTTAAATGTCATCTGTCAGTTATTAGTTACCAGACTAAAATTATAATCAGTAATGTAATTTTTGGATTATACCTAAATATTGTAACATAATATGATTACTTTCCATTAATTTTAGATTGCTTCACGCCTAAACATTGTTCTTTGAAATGCTATCGGAAGAAATGTACTGCACTGCACATCTTTCTATTTTTGAAAGGTTAATTAGAGAACATCCAATTGTTTTATGCACTTTTCTTCTGCAAACGTCCGTTTTTTAAATGTGAAATTAGTCCATGAAGTAATCATCAAATTTTTAAGAAATACCTGTAATCTGCTTCCACTATTTTAGCAGGTAACTGTAAAGGATTACAGTTATTAGTTATTGTAATCAGTTGCTTCCCAACCCTGGTTACAGCAAAGGTTAAATCTGAGATGCGACGGGGCCACGTGAGTGAAGATCACCTTCTCGACTGTGCAGAGGAAAGCAAAGACCACAAAGTAATGACTTTTATGTTTGTGCTTGATCATAGCTGTATTTCAAATTGCTATTTAATTAGCCACATTCAATATGGATGCTGTGCATATGTTTTGTGTATAACGATAAACAAATTGTTATTTTTCTCCCTGCTGCAGGAAGTGAAGAAGAGGGCTAAAATGAAAACAAGATCTTGGAAATTCAAGTTTAGCTCTTTTAAAGAGGCGTCACCGAATCAGTCTGATGAATCCCCAAATAACAGGTGAGATAGCATCCTCTAGTGGAGAATCATTGTTACTGCATTGTAATAAAACACATGATGCTCTTCTGAAATGGTGCTCGAATATAATGACAGCAAGCCGTAGCCTACGTAATAATGGTCCAGAGATATGCTCAGTTAGCGTAGCCTGGACATCTGTTTTAGCCTAATTAATACAAAATGTACCTTCTGGAGCTTTAGTGTATGATTTATTTATTTCTATTCCCCAATCTATAAAGCCAACTGATGCATTCTTCCGAGAAAAATCGCAGTGGGCGGCGGCGGTTGAGCATGCTGTTCAGAGGAAAAAGGAAAACTGCTCACACATAACATACCTCGTATCTCAATATTGTTTGAGACATGGACTGTTGCGATCTCTGTTGAACAGAAACATGTATTTCCCTGCTACTTTGAATTGCGATTTTTATTTAATCTGCCATGTTTAGTCTATTTATTGTTCATTGCTCGCTTGTCCTGATTATTTATTCTGCGAAAATAAGAGTTAATGTGTGTAATAAGCATGTAGCCTATGAATGTAATATTTGTAACATTATAAATGTAGCCTAATGTAATTACAGTAATACAATTTTCATCCTGAAATACAAAATTTCACTTTGCTTGCATTAATTGACTTTGTTATTTCTAGATTGATAGCCTACATGTATATCATATTATGCTATAATATCTAGCCTACAGGGTCCACATGGCAAATGTATATTTTTTCGTATTTTACACTCACATTAGTCAACCTTAACATTGGCAATGCCGTATCTACACCACTAGATGGCAGTATAAGCCAGAAACAAGCTTGTTTTCAATGTACATGGAGCATCCTTTACATGTCACACCTTCTATAATTCCCAGCTACCCTGCTACGTGACAATATGCTCTGTGTCGACTCGTTGTCTTTATTATTCTTGAAAAGATTATAGGATTCTTCATAGCATTCATATGCCTGTTTAGGTTCAGAAATGGTTTTAAAACCTCAATTTCTCTGGTTAGTCAAGCACAGACCAGACCACAGAAGCGGTGTATATGCTAAATCTTTATTCACCTATGTGGAGGGCATAGACGCTCCCTGCATTCCCATGTGAAGAGATGCCAATGACGAACACATCCAAACAAGAGCGGGTGAACAGGGACTTAATACATAAAATACATTTATTTGCTATATTTCTGCCTCTTACTCCTCTGCCAACCGAATGACGTGTCCTTCATTGTCCGTTCGCACCACACAGCATCATTCTGTGTTAATAATAAATATATAGATACATCTGTGGGCGGGGTTCATGTAAATGATAGAGGGAGGGACTTGCTGGATGGGGGCGGGGTTCGGGGGGTTCGGGGGTGAAGAATGAAGTGGGCGGAGCATCACTCAGTGACGTCAAGCTTTCTTCCGTAGCAATTTTACAATTCTTTTGAACCCTTTTAAAGCCCCCTCCCGCTACACCCAAACTCCTAAAAGGAAACGTAACCAGGTCTCCTCGAAACCATCTCCCCCCTAAGCACGTCCCGCTCCCAGCCACTCCTCCAACAGGCGTGCAAGACTACATGATGCCGCACGACGCCAGCGGGTTGGCGATCTGGCAGGTGCACGCTGACTCGCAATACTGCCGCACCGTCTGGTAGCAGCTGCGATCGGCGGCGTCGCCGCCCCACGACACCCCGTCGATGTGACCCCGTCCGCCGGGGTCGGCCGGCAGGCGGCCGAGGATGCTGGTGTTGATGGCCAGCGCCGCCAGGCCGTAGTCGGTGAAGAGCACGGTCTCGCGGTGGCACGTGGGGCAAGAGATGAACTTGTACTTGGGGCAGGACTCGTACAGGATCTGCAGGCACTCCTCGCACACAGAGTGCAGGCAGGAGAGGATGCGCGGACGCTTGCCCGTGAAGTTGTAGGTGTGGCCGCAGGTGGGGCAGTCCAGGGGCTCGCAGGGCAACGTGGGCCCCGCGGAGGAGGAGGAGGACGACGAGGAGCAGGAGCAGGCGGAGGTGGAGGAAGAGGAGGAGGTTGTGGAGGTGGAAGAGGAGCGCAGCACGTACTGGTTGATGATCACGTCCTCCATCTTGTAGTGGAACTGGTGGTAGCAGATGTCGCCGCCGGGCGGCATCTTGCGGGCCGGCGCCAAGAAGCCGCTGTGGTGGTGGTGGTGATCGCGGCGGGCGACGGTTGCCGCAGGCGATGGCACCTGGAGCGGGGGCCGCCCGGCCAGCTTTCCGGCCCCTCCCCCGGCCATCTCCAGCTCCGCCAGGTCGCTGCACGCCTGGTTGACGATGATCTCGCCCTCAGTGTCCCTGGGCCCGGGCCCGGCCCACGCCAACCGCGGGGGCGGGGCATAGCGTGGTTGGGTGACGGGCATCTGGCACTCACGGGGGAACTTTTCCGACTGGATGATCTTCACGGTGTCCATGGGGATGGGGAGGGTTTGGCGTCGCAGACAGGACATTCACTCTTCTGGAGGGGGAGTCTAACGGGTCAGAGAGGGGGGAGATGCAACCCTGCCGCCTGGCTCTGGGGAACCCGGGGGTGCGCGGGCGTACGTAACACTGGTCCGGAGCCGCCGGCGCACTCAGCCATTGGACGGCACGTGCGGGCGGATGGGTCTGTCCATGGCTTTAGCTCAGTGTGCCTCTCTCTCTGGCCGAGTCGCGCTGCTGTCTGTCAGGCTGGGTGATGGACGGACAGAAGCGCTGCGCAAACCACTGCTACACGGCGGGCTAGCGGTTACCTTGCGTTAGCTTACGTCTATGTTTTGGTCAACCTAAGTACACTGACGGTTCTGAGCCGTTTCTAACGTTATAAAGCACACTGGGATATGTACGTCCAAACACAACGATTTGTATCACTTTAATTACACACAGATATGATACTTATTCAGCAATGGCACCAATAGATTTCCTCTGATACACACAGATGTTATACACACATTTCCAGTATTGCTGGGAAGGTTTTTTAATTCACAGAACAGTTCAGAGAAGTTCACAAGGTTCTGTGTGTATCCTGTGGCCTGCCCAGGGAGAGAGGGGCTCAGTGGTTAGGTGGCTGCTGCTACCAGCATTTCCTTCCTGCTTCACACAGGGTCTGTCGGGTCTGTTGAGTGTGTGAGAACTAAAAGAAAAAAAACGCTTCAATGTTGCAACCGCCTCGTTTTGGTTCATCGGGGTCAAGAGGCGCCAGACTTTTCTCACCGATAAGACGCAAGGTCTTTTTATAGGAGGTGCCTTGGAAGACGATGAAGTGAGTCTGTTGTTGCTCTGAGCCTCCCAAAATTCCTCCGGGGTGGGAGTGACAGAACGCTTTAGCCACCCGCAGGCGTTGTGCCGTCCTCCCACTTGAGCAGCTGGCCACTGCCCGCAGGACTCTGGTCTGTCTGTCTGTCTCCCTCGGTGACAGACACGCTTGTCTTTAAGACGTCTCCGGTCCAACTACCTGGGAACAAAGAAAACACTCAAATTTATAACCCACGCTTTCTGAGAAGTAACTCAATGCTGCGGTGAATTACAAAACATCCTTTTTAAGGTGTGGTAGGAGGAGTAACAGACATTTTCTAGAAGAGGGCTCACCTCATGCGCACACAAACTGTGAATCATGTTCTCTTTTGCCATTAGTTTAGTTCAGACAAAATGGTGGTCTGCGGTTGTGAACTGTGAGTTTACACAATCTAGTGGGTGTTTGCGTCATAATACAATAGAAATAGAAAACATGGTTGACTGTGTGACACTGGACATCTTTAAAACTGAGAAATGAAGTGTATTCATTATATGATTATACATTTGATTGTCTATGGTACAGTACATAGGCTACTGTATATGCTTAATGTATCCATACACAGACATGTTATGTTCTCCACTAACAAATTCCTCTGTCTTGATAAACAGCAACAAGCAACTTGCAGTAATTCCTCCAACTGATACCAAGACTGTTATCTTATTTTGATAGCTGCCTGTGTGGTGTTTTGGGTTTCCAGGGTAATTACTGTAGAAGGAATATTGTATACGTGCGACACATCGTGTATTTGATGTTTCTTCTTACATACCTGTGCGTACCTTATCATGCACAGCTGATTGCCTTTGTAAACGCTTGTGAAATGTGTATCTGACATTATTAGTACTGAACGCTTTGTGGATCAGAGGGTTGATATTCTTACATTACAGCCTGCTGTCTTTTATTTATAGTAGTAGCCTACTGTTTTTATGTTCTACATGCAAGCAGGTATTCTTAGATGCAGTGGCCTCACTATATGACCTCACTAAAACGTTTTGTTATTCTGAAGTTACAGTATAGCTAGCCTGGCTTTGCTGGACTATTGCTCTCAGCTCAGTGATGATTAGGATTCTTCTTCTGGAGAATAGTCAGGTTCTGGAGAACCTGCTCGCTGTAGCGTTCCCACAGGCACTCTGGATGACAGAACAATCGGCTTCCATGGAGGTGAGTAAGTGTGACGACGTTGAAGTCAAGCGTGTGTTTTGTGTTTTGAAATGATGGCAGAGCCAGATGAAGTGATGCAAACACCTACAGCAGTGTCAATTGGTTAAAGGCGGTCCAATAGCTTCTAAATCAACCAGAGGTCCAAGCCCAGTATGACAACTACTTACAGTTCTCAATGACCATATGACCAGACCATATTCACAAAGTGCATTTTGGGTCTGGTTGCACCAGGCTGTGATACCAACAGTAATGGCTCATTGATTGTAGTGACTGTTATTGCCTAAACATTGCCTATGTAATGTCTAAATTGCAAGCAAACAAATGAGCCAGTCAGACAATTTCAAGAGGATTAATGGCAAATGTTACTCCAATACTAAGATCTAGCTTTGTCCTATCGACACATCTCTTACCATAAATCAATCACCTTGGTAAACATGCCCACACCAAAGGCTAATCTATCCTTTGAGCATTTTAAGGAAGCCAATTATCACGTCACTGTCTGTAATCGTGTTCTTGTAACGTTGTTAGCATCTTAGCATCCTACCGGCCAATCACGGCAGTTTACAGTAGTATACTATGTCTCAGACAGGACACTACGGTTCAACACTACCGATTACATTTATGTCACAATGGGCGTAGGGCTTTGTGTGCAAATGACATCATAAGTCACAGGTTGAAAAGTTAGCTTTTAGACCACCACGCCGAAACAGAGCTGGGAAAGAGCAAAAAGGGGAAAGATGACACATTCCGCCTGCCTGGTTCTCAGCTCAACTGCATGGAGAGAAAAGAAGAGAGAGGTGACCTATATGAAGAGGAAGTGAGAGAGAGAGAGAGAGAGAGAGAGAGAGAGAGAGAGGGGGGTTTCTATTTCTGGTTGTCTTTATCAAAGTTCTTCTTAGTGGCTTCCAACCTGCCACCTCCATGGAACATTCACACAGAAATAATATAGCAAACTGACGGAAGTGAGACACACGTTGACACATACTTTCTCACACACATGCACACACACACGCACACACACACACGCACATTAGAGGCTTTCAGTACCCCTAGACCTGATTCAGTGACGCAGATTCAGCAAGAACTGTCCTTGACTGATGGACCTCATTCACAAAGTGTGTGTATTTGTGTGTGTGTGTGTGTGTGTGTGTGTGTGTGT
>JAODTR010020279.1:0-24796 GCA_025399935.1 Amblyopsis rosae
CATAGGGGTCTTCTGAACCATTCTTTGTCTGGCCCCTCCCCTGAGACCACTTTGCCTTGGGAGACCCTACCAGGAGCGCAAGGCTCCAGACAACACAGTTCTCAGGATCATAGGGACACACAAACCGGTGATGGTTCCCGGAGAGGATCAGATATCTTCATTAACGCTGAACTACACCACTGGCTATACAAAACCAATTATAACAAAGAGCCGCATTGATGCATTTGGTAATTTATCATTCATGTTTTTTTTTTAAGCCACTTGCATAGGTTAAGCATATCAAAGAACACCTAGACTATCATGGCCCGCAGGATACCAGAAAGTAAGTTTGGAATAACCTTGAAGATAAGTGCAACAAACTGCTAGCAATGATTACAAGCAATAGAGACCATTTCCTTTAAGATGACGGGATATTGTGAATAGTCAGTTTGTCATACCTTCATCTCTAATCGTCAGTTTAGAATTCTTTTTCAGTTTACAAATCTTGAACAAACATCTAGCCTCAGTTGGGATAAGAGGGATCTGCATAGCCGTTGGTCAACATGTTTGTACAGTGATCTCATTATTGTCGGAGGGATGCCCATCTTGGCACCAAATGTTCTTTTGTCCTCTTTGAAACAGCATTATCCATTATTTGTGATGTGTAATCCAAACCAAAACATGGCAGTGAGACATTGCCCTTGATCCAAGGACAATGCTTTCTGACAGCCCTTTTATTCTCACTTAAGATCAAACTGTTTGAGCAAAGGATGAGAATCTGCATGTACCAAAATATATGATGAAGAATTCCTTAACATTTGCAGAGCTTTAATGTCAAACATTCGGAGAGGCATCTTTTTGGAAATATTGTCCAGTAAAATGCCATATGTTTGTACTGTATCATTGCTGGTTCTACAACTTATTGAGATATACTTGAGATATCCGCCATGTAATTACTCTAAACCAGACAATCTACGAATACAAAGCAACCATAGGAAGAGAGCCAGACTGCATGGCCTCGAATCGTAAAGACTATGCACAGTGCCTATCTTTACATTTTCGTTATGTTCAGATCAGTTCAAAATCAGATTAGCAAATGTTTTTTATAGGATCATTGTTTTCCAAAACAGAATGCAATACTAATTAATTAAGAATCCCGCCTACAGGCGCATCAGCCGTTGAATTGAACCCATGACTACTGCACCATACAGTATGTGTTTTTTGCCCATTAGGAAAGAGGGAGATAGTGAGTATAGTATACTGTAGACTGTAATAAAGAGAGGCGTGCACTGCTTCCACATGAAGGGCTTATTCATTGGGTGCAGGTGATTGGATGTCTCCCACTGGATCTCGACTTTAATCTAATCCCAGCTCACTTGGCCACACACGCACACCTACTGTAAATAGTGAAAGGGTTGCCGGTGATTACACTGCACACACACACACACACACACACACACACACACAATACATTGCATCAGTGTACTATTTGACATCCATTCGTTTGAATAGCTCCTACCCTCTGCTTCATTACCTATGACTACTGGCACAATAGGGGAGAATTGTTCGTCCAGCCATATGCACACATAAAGGGCACACACACTCCCACACAAGCATATACCGTACAGTACATACACTAGTCTGTACATACGCAGTACAGTAGATAGACTATTAGGTTTATACACGATATGCCTGCACATGCATGTTAATACATCAGTCCTGCACTCCTGCACACACTTTAAACATGCGTATGCGCACACACACACGCACGTGCACGCATGCACGCTCACACACACACACACACACACACACAGAAGCTGACAGTGTAGGGCTGAGATGTCAGGCTCCCCTCCAGCGGTTGCTGACAGCTACCCAGCCCTAATGAAGCATTAATAAACACCAGTGCAAAACACTGGATCACGCTGTGGCATACCGGCGGCTGCAGCAACACCTTCTCCCTCTCTCCTTCCACCCCTTCCCTTCTTTACATACTCCCTCCATCCCTCATCATCCCCTCCGCAGTTCCATGGGGGTCTTCGTCTGAGGTCGTCTGTTCCATCTACAGTATGTAGAAGTCACCTCTCCTCATGTAGCGCTCTGTGGCATGACTCGTCCATCTGTCTGTCTCCTCTGTGGTCTTTTCTCTCACTTTCCACGTTATCCTACGGTCTCAATGCGTCTGGTGTTCTGACGTCTAATTGACGGCGATGAGCTTCGTATTTCAAAGAAAACGTCGTGCTTTTTCCTCTTTTTAAATCATGAGGCTGTAATGAGAAAATACAATGGAGAAGTGCCTTATGTATGCAGTGGAGCTTTTTGTCTGTTTCTATCTTGATACACCGGTCACATTCGCTTAGGCAATTCCGCCCGCTTGTCTGCGTCGGGGGAGCGTAAGAGGGCTTATCTGCGGTAGCATCCCGCCGAGACTGTGCACCTCTGGAAAGAAAATCCCCGGTTAGCATGCTAATCAGTAGCCCCCTTCACTCCGTCCTACCTTGTCTGCCATCTTACGCAATGTTACGAGTCTGCATTAGGTGGAACCAGGGAGGACTAAGCTCATAGTATTATTTAACGAGATCACGATCTGTTTATTGTCTGAAGGCAAATAGGGGGCTCTGCTGGGGGTATTTATAGGCTTATCCACCATAATGTCACGTAGACCATAGGATGGTGCTACCTCTTTTTGTCAAAATAGACACTTCTATTCCTCGAAACCTTCCCACTCCCAACCAACAGACGCAACAGTTCAGTCATATGGTTTTGGAGGTTGTTGTAGTAATATTATTCCAGTGCCGGTATATATTATGTATTGTGTAATAATGTGTGCTAATATTAATGTCCACCTAATGTATCCAAGTCCTTCTGGAAGGGTTGGACTCTTCCTTTTTTGGTCCTTTCCCAAGGTTTTCTATCTATTTATATGCATTTGTGAGGGATAAGATACTGTACAGTGCAGTAATGGTGTTATGAACTTGCTTTAGATGGTGTGTGCTACCTTCTCCGTGAGAGGACACACCATTAAACAGTACAGTGTCTCACAGGGTCGTAGGTCGCTGTCTCTCCTGTTGACTTGCCACCCATGACTAGCTGCAAATTAGAGGCGTTAGGAGTTGTTCTCTGTAAGGACGTCGTTAGCTAGTGCGACCGCATCACAACCAAATGGAAGTCTTCACCGAGGAGATGCCCTGTTACGTTGACAGACAGTGTGTCAGCTGTACATGTCTGTGAGGGTTGAGGCTTTTGAAAGGATAGTACAAGCACCCCCGCTATCAAGTAGGAGTTGTTTTCATGTGTCGGGTTTAAATTGAGTTAAAAGGGCGTTGTGTTTCCCGCAACAAGAACAGGGACAGGTGACAAAATAGATCTGCTAATGAGTTCATCACAGCATGCCTCAGAAGAAGTAGGCTACAGTGGGGCGAGGAAGACGTATAGAAAAAGGGAATGGCAAAGCTGTGTATCATGAAGACTTGATGAGAGAGAGAGAGAGAGAGAGAGAGAGGGAGACGCGAGCGCTGGGAAATATGTACAACCCCTTTGATCGCATGCACACCAACCACGCTCCTGTCTCCTCACTCATCTATAATATATCTCCGCAGGCAGCACTGCGCTCTTTCCATCTTTTCAGATGGGAGGGGGTGAGTAGGAAAGATGGTCGGCAAGGAAGTATGTATGAAGATTAAGATGAAACAGTAGAGTATATACTCAGTATGCTGCTCCTTTACAGGCATGGTAGACACAATGCACTAAGAAACCCTGTGTACATTGTGTGCAAATAAAATAACCCATCTACCCTTATAGCATTTGTCAACGGTGGTCATAAATAAATTAATATTAGGTGGGCAAGGGCAATTTTATTCAAAGGCATCCCTTCATCGTTGGCAATATAAAACACAACTATATATCAGTCGTAGCAGCTGATGTGAGTCTGTCAGTCAAGGGCAGTTGGAACATTAAATGACGATGGAAACAAAGCCCTTAGGGTTATATATCCACTCTCCCTTCCTCGGATGCACTCATTTATATATTTAGTGTCTCTTTCAACCACGGCAGAGAGATTGCAGCGGTGGAGGCACACAGTAGCACAGCAATGGAGAACGCATGTTGAATGCAAAGGCAGCCCCAGTACGGGGGAGAGAACCAGACAGACAGCAGAATAAATGAATACGCCGGCTTTCCCTCCACCGGTGCACCCGCAGGCACAGGGGCAGGCTGGCGTGTGAGTGCTTACACGGCCCTACCGGTGCCCATTCTTTCTCTGTCCCTGGAGGACCCAGGATGGGCCTCATGCATGCTTCACTGTGTGTTCCCCCTTCCTACCGTAACATGGCTGGAGCCAGCCTCACTTCCTGTCATTCGTTTCCTGCTTCCTGCAGCCCTGAAGGATCCATGCTCGACTGTGAGCTGCAGCTACGGTAGCACCTGTATCCAGTCCTCCGACGGCCTGTCGGCCAAGTGCATGTGCCCCCTCGGCTGTGAGGGCAAGGCCCCCCAGACGGTCTGTGGCACCGACGGACACGACTACCCCAGCGAGTGTGAGCTCCACCAGCACGCCTGCAAGAAGCAGAAGAACGTGCGTCTGCAACACCAAGGCTCCTGTGGTGAGTTCTGCTTTGTATTCTGCTCTGCTGTACCCAAGACACTTCTGCCTACAGATAGCCTAAACACTTCTCTGTTGCTGTTTCTACATTAGATTAGATTAGAGCAGATTAGATTAGGCTAGGTTAGGCTAAATTAGGTTAGATTATATTAGGATAGGTTAGGTTAGGTTAGATTAGATTAGATTAGATTATATTATATTAGATTATATTAGATTGGATTAGATTATATTAAATTAGGTTAGGTTAGGTTAAATTATATTATATTATGTTAGGTTAGGTTAAATTAGGTTATATTAGGTTAGGTTAGATTCGGTTAGATTAGATTAATAACAGGAAACACTGGGTTATATGCTGTATACAAGTAACAGAACACTGGGTTATATATGGTATACAAGTAACAGAACACTGGGTTATATACTGTACACAGTAACAGATAAAACTGGGTTATATACTGTACACAGTAACGGAACACTGGGTTATATACTGTACACAGTAACAGGAAACACTTGATTAATGATGATTAATATATAGGTATAAATTAATAAGTCTTTCAGACATTATATTTAGCACAAAGGGGGTATAAGGACATCTCAAAGAATTCCAGAATTAGGTGTTAGATGTCCTGCTTTAATTTCTATAATTATGTTACCCACACTATAAAGAATTACAATACTAATCCTTGTTTCAAATATTTAATTGTTGACACAACAATAACAAAGGCATTAATTCAGCCTTGTCTTATTAATTATTAATAGCAGTAAATGATAGATCAAACATAACCAGTCAGCAGCACAGCAAACACATCACTGAGAAAAGCTTTCAGTGCCATCGTTCTTTCAAGTTATACACTGCGTTTCTGATCAATTTACCACACTAACCTTTTCAAGTCACAGTAAATAGCTTGTAGTGGTGGGAATCTGTATTAGCGGACATATGTTATCATCTTAGAAAGAATTTCAGCTGACCTCTGATTGGCTGAGGGTCTCCACTGCTGGTGACAAATGCTTTTGAATCGACGGGTTCCAGACTGATTTTCGCTACTATATTAAACTGGAGCTTCTACAGGTCACAAGGCTATTTATATATATGCAGGTGCTAATTAACCATTTGCATGGTGTTAATGTATTAACTTACATGTATTATTTTTAGTTAGAGGAGGTACAGGTATAAACTGTAGCGCTTCATAGAGCATCATTACTGCCTCAGTCTGCTGCTGAAGGCTTCCCTGTGTTTCTGGTCGGCCAGTGTGTCATGCCGGGTGGCAGTTGGGATTGTCCATAGCGGCCAGGGTTGGCTACACCACTGACTGCAAGCACGGTTACAGTGCCAGTAGTTAGAGTTTCTTTAGAGAGGTTCTTGCAGTGGAGACTGTCGGGGCTGTTGTTCGCCTGTTGTTATCTCCCATGGCGCTCTACTTCTCCAGCTATTTGTCACGTGTGCTGTCCAGACGCACGGCAAAGACGGGCGAGACGTTCCCGTAGCGATAGTTGCCCCGAGCTACGGAGAGCAGAGATGGATGCCCCGGTCCCCGTTAGCAAAAGGCTGCTAATATATCTCTAACTGGAGGCGGCGGCACACGCCAGAGTAGCGCCGAGCTTCTCCTACGGCTGTCCGAACCCCGGGGGGACAAGACGAGCCCTGACGGCCCCCCCTAAATCCTCCCCCGAGCCATATATTTCCCAGAGCCTTGGCTGTTGATTTGTCCTGCGGTGTGCGTGGCTACAGCGTCGCATCACAGCTCTTTGTCTAATTGCAAGCCGTGCTGGGCCAAAAGAAAGCATGGAACCTGGCCACCTTTCCGTCTCTGTTAATGGGAGGTAATGGGCTGGCTGCGTGGCTGGTGCAAGGCAGAGATGATGCCTGCATTATCCCACAATCCCTGCTAGTGCCAAATGCTAGAACAATCCACGGCCAGGTCTCGCGGCCTGCGCCGAGTGTGTTTATGTACAGTGCAGTGCCGCCTATTGTCTCTGACTTCTACCTGGCCCTGCCACGCTCCTGCACAACCCATCTCCCCATTATTTCCCTCTGTTCCTCTCTCTCTCTCTGCTTGTTCCCTGCTTCCTCTCACAGGCCCTTCCATCATATCCCTCTGTTTCTTTTTCCGTGCCTTTCATCATGGGCGTGTTGTGAGACTCGCCGGCAGCACGGTGGTGATTTAATGTGTGACGGAGCCACATAAAGTCCTTGTATTCTGTCATGCTGAGCGTGAAGCCAAAGCCCTCTGTTTCAAGCTCCTGTACACCGCTGCCACCCGATTCTATTACGATCACGACCGATACAGCCGACGGGGTCAGACGGCAGATGCCTAAATGGGGGAGACAGTGAGCAGGGAGGGGGGAGCTGGAGATATACAGGGCCTGTTATCTGTTTGTCTGGTCCTACTGTCACCTCACGCTCTACTGCCATAGATAACACGTCTGGTGGACTGGTGTGTAAGGCTTTTGGGCCCTTTGTCTCCTGGCAGACCCGTGCAGAGACACCGAGAACAGCCTGAACGTGATATGTCGGGTGGAAGCCCACACCCGCCTGCCCCTCGTGGTGGCCCTGACAGAGGCTTGTCCCACGGGAGGGGAGCCGCTGTGCGCCAGCGACGGCCAGACCTACACCAGCGAGTGTGCCATGACCCGCACCGCCATGCAGAAGGGAATCAAGCTGGCCAAGATTCACATGGGGCGCTGCAAGAAGCTAGGTAACCCCCCCCTCTGAGCCATTGGCTGATGTAACATCTTATTAACGTCATTATTAAAGGGATAGTTTGCCATTTCCGGTGGGTTTTATCAGTGTGTGTGCTTTCATTTTTTTGCCTTAACTGTAAAGTAGGGATACAGTATAGATAGGTATATCTAGGTAAATCTCCAATATTTCAGCCCAGTACCGGTGTAAATTATGTTTACAGTACACGACATCTGCAAATCCCCTGCCACTCCACTTCCATCACAAGTGGCACACCAAGTGCATTTATAGAATCAAACGCAATATACTGTATAATATATGATATAATAAACCACTGAAATAAACCGTGGCACTCGATAAACATTGGTGGGTTTTTAGAGTGCATACTGTATTCAATGCTAGTGAGAACCTCAGCCAAGCTTGATAAGGGCCTGTGAGGCTGTCAACTGCATCCCTAGTCAACACAGAGCTGCCATCCTTTTCTGTGCATCTGATAGCCATCGAAGGGAATCCAATTTCCCTGCTGCGTAGCCAGCAGGGCCTAGCATAACCAGCGCTGTGTAGGGTTTACAGCAGTGAAGCCTCCCACCCCCCATCTACTCAAACACCATCAAGCCCCAAAGACAAGAATGGATCACCACTGGATGCCCTTTCGTGCAGACAACAATACAACGTGATGAAAGCTTTTGATACACACTGATAACTCCTGTCTGCTGCACTTGACAAGGCTGAGAAATGGAAGGTCCGAAATTGCATAAAAACCCCAGACCTTGTGTTTGTAATTGTGTTTTAGAGAGTATGTGTTTTCAAGTGGAAGAGCAAGTCTTTTCTCGTTTCTTTCCTGTTTCCTCAACCGAAGGGGCCATTCTATTTGAAATAGATATCCATGAAATGATATCAGACAGCACATTGCAAATGGCAGTTAATGAAAATGGTGGTTTGAACTGGTAACCACACATCTTTGTACCACCTTTACCCAGAACATGCAGCCATGTAGTTAAAGACAGCGCAAGCTGCATGTAAAGCAAAGAAAAGAAAGGACGTGAATTGCTTCACAAATGTAATCCACTGATAAAGAATGGAACAAATTCAAAGTTCACGCCTGGGGAACAGGAGGCTTAAACTGGGTCCCATCATTTCAGTTACAAATTTGCTATTGCACTACATTTCTATTCCTGTTTCTGTGTGTATCTAATCATATTCACAGAACTGTAAACCCTCTATGAATAACAAAATAAATAGGATAGCATCAGAATCAGACTATGACCAAATTCATCCCAGTGTAGGAAAACCATTTAAATGTTAGCTGAAACCTACACACAAACTGTTGTGGTTAGGATCCTGATTTTATAATTTCATATTGCTGTTGCTAATTTTTTCCATTGATTAATAAAGTGCATATCTAATATTTTTAGTAATTGCACCAATTAACTGAAATAGTTATTGATTGTTGTGTCTCGTTGCTGTTGAGCCAATTTGTTGCGCTCCTCCATCCAGAACAGAACAATGTGTGGCACACATGCAGTCTTTGCACTATATTTAGTCAAAATGACTTCACATCATTTCAGCAATACTGATCCACCCTAGATCCTTAGAATTGAGATGGTAACCCCAATAACAAGTTAGTTTCCAGAGGTCTTAATGAATTGATCTCAGCATGAAATGACCCTAAAGTCCAAGACATCTATTACAGTATGCATTATACTGTATTATGATTTAATACAATTCTGTTGTAAATCTCTCTCGCGCGTGTAGCGGCATCTAATGTTTCTCACACACTGTCCCCTACAGACACAGAGAACCACCATGCAACAATACTGCATGGCCCAGCTTGCAACACATTTAACTGGTAACAGTAAACATTTTGATTAACACAGGAGTTCTTCCAGTTCAAACTCGCAGCCTCGCTTGGTTTTGGCTGTTTAAACTTGAGCCATAAATCATTGGGCTGCAGATGGACAAATGAAGACTGAACGAGTTGCTGTTAGCAAAAAGACATATATTACAGTATCCAGTATACAGTATTGTAACAGTAAGGGACAACATTTAAAGGTATAGTCAGCTATTGCAAGCTAATTGTAAGCTAATATACCTTTTGTCAAATTCAACAAAATATCTCCTTGCTTTTCGCTAGCTTACAGTCCTATGCGTGCTGAGAAAATAATCCGGTACTTCCACACAGCTATGTAAGTAGGATAATAAACATACAGTAGTGATGAACACCGCTCACAACAACAAAGCCAACTACAACAACAACTACGCTTGGCTTCACAGTGCATTTCAACGTGTGGGGCGGCGCTGTGGAGGGATGTCGTTTTGATTTGAGTTTAAAGTCAGCAAGCGTTCTCGAGAACTAACCCTGCCTTTAATACAACACAATGTCCTAACAAGAGAGCCAGGCCAATGCTCAGCCAACCTGTATATACGTGTATATGTGCATACCCAGAGCCAGTGTTAACACATATACTGTACCTCCACATGTACTCTGCCACAGAGGAGTGTCAAGAGGATTGCCCCTTCAACGCGGTATGCCAGGTGGAGCGATCTGGCGTGCGGTGCTCCTGTGAGCCCATCCACTGCGACGGCACCTACAAGCCACTGTGCGGCAAGGACGGCCGCACCTACGGCAACGACTGTGAGCGGCGCAAGGCCGAGTGCCAAGCTAAGGCTCACATCCCCGTCAAGCAACACGGACCCTGTGGTGAGCGTGTGTGTGTGTGTGTGTGCGTGTATTAGAACGGTCTCTATGCTGTGTTGGTGTGTGTCTTTGCTTCTGTTCCCTCCAGGGCTAGACAGGAACGTTGTGTTTCAAACTGTGACGTTATTTGACGTATGGATGGGGGGAGGGTCAAGGGTCAAACTGACAGGATGTTAATGGCGTTTTGTTTTTCTCCCATGCTCGCTTCTTGTTACCGTGCCGCCACTTCCACTCGTTCATCCGCCTGTCCATATCTTCAGCCCTCACCCGCTCACGCTGTCATACGTCATATGCCATAACGTTTTACACACACACACACACACACACACAGTCATTGTTCCATTCCATCTTCTCACTGTCTGTGACAGCCTCCTCTGTCTCTTCTGTTGTGGGTGTCCTCTGTATATAAAACCGTCTTCTTTCTTGTTGCAGTGCGTCAGTCTGTCTGTCTTTGTCCTGTCCTTGTGACCGTCTACAGCGAGCTGTCTCCGGGCTACCCCGCTGGCCGTGGAAGGGAGATGGGTTGGACAACTCCGGCCGAGTTTTGGGGGAGGGCGCGTGAACAAAATGATTTCCCACCCTCTTAGGGTGTCCTCTGAGGTGGACCTGACGTGACAGTGGTCTAGTCCTGCCTTTCTGTCTGCCTGTCTGTCTGTCTGTCTGTCTGTCTGTCTGTATGTCTGTCTATGTCTGTCTATGTCTGTCTGCTGTCTGCTTGTTATGCACTACCTATCTCTCTGTATGTCTCCCTTGTTCCCATGCCCGGCCATTTGCTCCTGTGTATCTTCCGTGTGTACCTTATTTACGACCACCAAAGGAGCCGTGAGGTAGGACACCCCCCACTCCCTATCACTCAGCCACACACACACATTGTCCTGAGACCCCCCCTCCCCCAACCCCACACCCCCCTGTCGCATGATGGAATGCATGTGGACTCATTTGAACTGCAAGCTAGTCTGCATTAGCACCTTTTGAACCTTAGCTGCCCTACACCGACTGCTAACACAGCAGTGCATCTCAGTAGGTTGACATTATGGATTCAAAAACCTATAGACCGCTGAATAGTCTGTATATTTGTTTGTTTATACAGGGACAGTATGTATTAATTTACATTTCTGTTAATACTGTATTTGGTTTTAGCTGGTCGGCTGAGGGACTGTAAGTCCTTGGACAAAGTTATGCCCTGTCACTGTGCGTACCCTTAAAATATTTAATTGAAATATTTTGAAATCTCCTGTTTGGTGAGGGTATTTCCATATCTAGTGTAAATAATGTCTGTGAAAAATGTACATTAGTGTACATTTCTATCCTTCTTGATTTGGAGAGAAGACTTACAGTATTTTTCTCAACACTTCTGGTCAGAAATAACACACTTTTCTGTACAGCACATATCCTGAGCTCTTCTTTTGATCTTGCATGGAGTTCAAAAGGATAATTCCTGCCATTCAATTTTTCCTTAGTGATAACTAATCTTAATGAACACATACTTCTGTTGTCTGTTGTTCAGATACAGTATATCAAAGATTCAGCAGAGTAGAACAATTTTGCATTGGCACACAGATCACAGATTTTAATGTGCTTCTCACTTCCATTCAGCATGTGGATGGCTGTTTTTCGATCATTAACCAAAACTAATTTAGCACACTAAATTACTCCAAGTTTTACAGAACAATGGAGTGATGAAACTGCTGGCATCTTTTGGTCTCTCTCTCTCTCTCTCTCTCTCTCTCTCTCTCTCTCTCTCTCTCTCTCTCTCTCTCTCTCATCTCTATAGAGAGATCTTACACTCTTACTCATTTATTCACACATGTATGCCAACGATGAGCACACTGCCATTCTGACTCACACACACGCACACACACACACACACACACACCACCTCAAGGCTTTGTAGAAACGTCTGAAAAAGTTTGGAGACAAATAATAGGTTGATGCTGCTGTCAGTGGCTTCTCCCGCCTCTCTCTATTGAAGGAGAGTTACGCGGGCTTGGGCGGGACACGGGTGATTGATCGCCAAGCCGGTCATCAAATGAATGAAATTCTCTACATCTGACAACTGTTGTAAATCTCTCTCGCGCGTGTAGCGGCATCTAATGTTTCTCACACACTGTCCCCTACAGACACAGAGAACCACCATGCAACAATACTGCATGGCCCAGCTTGCAACACATTTAACTGGTAACAGTAAACATTTTGATTATCACAGGAGTTCTTCCAATTCAAACTCACAGCCTCGCTTGGTTTTGGCTGTTTAAACTTGAGCCATAAATCATTGGGCTGCAGATGGACACATGAAGACTGAACGAGTTGCTGTTAGCAAAACTGTCTGGAGTGCTGGGAAATAAAAATGAATTAGAACTTGATGTGATGAGGAGATGACACAACAGATACTGTAACAGATTGAAACATGTTGTTGAGGATACTGAATCAACTTTGGCACATTGTTAAAAATACACACTGTCATGTTATTCTGGAATTATTAATAACAGAGAGCAGACACCGCAAGGTCAGTTGCTACTAGCTTCAAAATGCTAGTTACACACACACTGTTTTAAAAGGAAACCTTTGATATTTTATCAGTGAAACACCTGATCAGAAGCATGCAATATTGTTTTCACAACTTTCACAGAGCTGTCTTTATGAATAAACACACACAGACATGAGAGCATGTGTGACTATGAATATGTGCCTGTCCCCTTAGAAGGCAAAAAAAAACTTGTCAATGACAAAGAGCTCAGAAAAGCTGAAGCTTTAGAAACAAACAAAACAAAACCAAAAAGGAACACAGCAAATTAATATCTGTCTGCTGAGGTGACA
Organism: Amblyopsis rosae; assembly: GCA_025399935.1. Taxonomy (NCBI): domain Eukaryota; kingdom Metazoa; phylum Chordata; class Actinopteri; order Percopsiformes; family Amblyopsidae; genus Amblyopsis; species Amblyopsis rosae. The sequence continues at coordinate 12,769 of JAODTR010020279.1, forward strand.
TGGCTCTCAGGTAAATATTTTATCATCTACATATGTATTTCATGAGCATCTTTTTGCCTACGCTGCAATACAGCAGTGGTGATTAGACTCAAACCTTGTAAGCTTGAGTACCAATTGAACCCGGCCCCCAGACGTTCACTGCTGTTTCTGCTAATAAAGTTAATTAGTCAAAGTGCCATAGGAAACCGATTGACACCATGGCGGTTAATTTACTGTCGCCCCCTAGCTGTCATGGGAAGGGCAGACCCATGATGGAGCCATTAACAAGCATAGGGCAATCACAATGCATTCACAACATTCCAAAAGTGTTTTTTTCTGATTTGCTTGTATATTTTATTATGTGTACTGAAACCCTTTTTATGTGGTAGAGTAGGAGTTAAAGTCTAGCAAAATTGTTAGGACGTAAGCAAATGTCCTTTTCTCAGAAACCTTGACACACATGACACATATTCCGGCTAAACATGTCTGGGAACAGTTTGCACCCATCTGTTGGCTTAACTGTGCCACATTTAAAGCAGGTTCCATGTAACAAGCTCTATCGGTATAAATATGCTGTTATTTGTTATTAGCTTGACACAAGGCCAGGTCTTACCTTAACTTTCATTAAAAACCTCATAACATTGTCGCCTTGCTAAAATAAATCTCCTGCTTATAAATGTTTTATTCACAGTAAAAACTAATAGGGATTTTGCATAGCTGTACCAGCCTCTGTCTCTTTTTAATGCAGGCTTATTAAACTTGAACATTTAACTTCCACTAAGTGCATTATATTTTGTAACTATCGCTGACTTTGAGTCAAAACAGTGGCAAGCTAGCTACTGTAATGCTGATTTGCATCTCCCCCATTGCAGCGTAAAAGTCTCATTGCGTTAGCAGACATCTACCCAAAGCTGCCTTTGTGTCTACAATTCCTAATGCCGTGTTGCTAAATCTAGGATAGACATATTAACTGATAGACAAACCAAGTTCTCCTCTGCTATACTTTCTACAGTCATCCTGAAAATTATAATTGCCATTTGTAAATGGTCTTACTCTTACCATGGCAAACTAATATCATTACAAAATTACAAATCATTACAACATTGTCTGTTGGGCCACAATGTTACATGATTTTGAGATAAGCTACAAATATGGTTTAACATGAAAGTATAATTATAACAAATAACTAATGTAATGTATAGCAAAAACAACAATCTCTGTTTATACAACCTCACCAACCCTTTCCATGACCTCCTGTTGGTCCCTTAGAAACCGAGCTGTAGACCAGTTGTCTGTGATAAGCAGGGTAGTGCTTGTTGTGTCACAACACATACATGTTAGATACTGTGTAACCACTGCTGAAGGTCCAACCTTTATGATTTTGTTTTGCCAGAACGTGCTTTTCATTTTGAATGAGAGGCATGCTGCTTATTTCGGAAGCGCGGTGCCTCTCCTGTCTGTGATCGGTGCTCAGTTTTAACCAGATACAGCCAACGGCAATGCTTTTTTCTCTATGATAATATCGCCTCCACGCTCCACCTTCTCTAATGCGCTACATAAATGTTTTTAACACTAATGATGAGAAGTGCCCTGTGGCACAGGAATCCAGCGGGTGGGTGGGACTTGCCATGGACTACCCGCTTTCTATTGGCCGCTCACCTGTCAGTAGAGTGAGCCACTCTGCTTCAGCAAAACACCGGGTGGAATATCAGAGGTTCAAGAGGATGTTTTGCCATTACCATATGAGTTGGGACGAAGCACTTCACTAAATAATCGATATTTCCTGCCGTGGGTTAATGATATGCTGTTACAGCCTCCAAACGAATGCAAGCCAAGCGCTTCATCCATGGCTGGGCTGCTGTTTACCAGAAGTGTTATGCTAGTACGGCAAGAATGCACTTTGGAAATCCCCAAACCATCGCTGACACCTTCATAGGCAAATATAGACATTATCAGAAGTGCCTAGCAAACATGTGGGTGGGGGGGCCTATCAGGCTTGTGTGTGTGTGTGTGTGGGGGGGGAGACATTATCATCCTGGTGTCTGGACGCACTCATGCCTGTGTGAGCTGACACTAACAAATGCAGCTTTAACCACCTCTGTGGCCTGAAGCATGGCCCTGCATGCCTCCACAGCATCACACTAATTAAAATAACAAGCTTGCCACATGCCTTGTAGGAGACGAGACCGTCTGAGGTGACAACAGGCCTGGCTTACCTCCTTCTGTAGGTAGATAACATCTGTGTGTGTGTGTGTGTGTGTGTCCTTTGGAGCTTCTGAAGCAAAATTCCCAATGCCAGGGAAAATTACATTTTATTTTCCTGCTTTGACTTAACATCCCCCACACCACCGCACATACAGTACTGTACAATATTGCATGCACACACACAATGCGAGCACATGCGCGCGCACACGCTTTGTGAGAGTCTTTGAGGAAGTTGACGCGACGGTGTGACATGTTGCTCAAGCTCGTACTTTTCCACTTTCCAAATGCACATGCACGCCTCAAAGAGTTCATACATATGAAGTTTTGTTTTGCTTTTAATAAAAGACTGAATGGAGGGTTTTTGTTTTGAGGCAAGCGAGCGCTGTCATTCCCAGAGAGGGAGAGAGAGAAGTAGAGAGAGAGAGAGAGAGAGAGACTAAGGGTTGACAACATTTTCAAAGCCTTGCCATTGCATCTAAGAGAGGCTTCATGTTTTTCTTTTCTTATTTATTTTTCCTTTCTCAAATTATGCAAGTTCAGTGAACATTCTTTGTTAGTGAAATGTTTCGTCGAGAACGTCATGGTTGTCGTTGAGTCTTTTCATTGACACAATCACTACATCGTGGAATGTTTCCCTTGGAGGTAGAGGGTCGATAGAGGGTGAAAGGTGAGGAACACACCGGGCAAGGCACTGTCGTGGGCTTCTGTTGTGTTGGGTGAGACAAGGTTATGTGATCACAGGACACACACACACATACATACATACTGTACACAAGCATTATAGAACATCTGTTGTTTTCGATGCCTCACTGAACGCTACCAAAACAGTAAGGACAATGCTTACATTATGTCGCTTAAATATTTATGTGGCGACTCAGGGCTCTTTTAAACAGCGGCACTAAAACAGAAATCAATAGCGGCGTTCCAGCTCCTGAGCCGGAACATTTCCATTAGGAAATGGGAGATCCTGATTTCTCATGGAAGATTCAGACAGATCTGTCTGTTATGATAGGATGTGAATGACACGTCGTCTTGTCAGCCCTGACTCTGTGTGTGGCTGTTCCAGTTATTACCTGGCTGCGTTATTAGCCTCTTGCCCGTGGCTAGTGGTGATGTATGAATGCCACATGACATCCTTGATCTTCCCCCAGACAACAGCAGCATGCGAAGTAGTGCACGATCTTTCTCTGCGCCTTAATAGTGGTGATAAAACAAGGTAATTACCTCTCCCGTGCTTCGACGCCATTGGTAGTTGATCCCCCCCCTTCTCCGCCCAAGGTCACCCTCTGCGTTGCGATCTAATCCCTTAATGGCTGTGGTAATGACAGGGTCACATTAGGGGGGTGAGATTAAAAAAGGATTAAACGGGCCAGGGGTGTGGCTTCTGTTTAGTTTGGGAGTAATGTCTGTATCACTCTATCTCCAAAAGCTGCTTAACTACCCGGTGTATCGGAGTAGCTGTAGCATTTCTTGGAGTAAAGCATGCATTTCCCATGTCGTTGCCAAGAGCTGCCTTGATTAAGTAGCCACGCGTTTGTATTGAATGACGTAAATCAGTGTTGTTGTGAATCTGATCTGGATTCCTCTTAATAAAATGTACAACTTTACCCCCAATGGCATTCTTTTCTTTTAAAGAACCTAAAGGTACTCCTCCCCTTCCAGCGTCAACTCCTCCCCTTCCAGCGTCAACCTGAATCCCTACAGTTCTGTGCACTTTTACTTTGACACTCAGATATATTTCAAACAAACTGTGTACTGGAGTCTTTACATAATGTCTTTACATAATGTCTCACAGGTTATAGTATGTTTACGTAGTGCACAAACTGTTCCCCTCTACCACACAGCCGCTCCCTAACTCATCCTTAACATGTCAAACTGCATTGGTCCCCAGGAATACAAACGCTCATAACGGCCCTGCATTTAATGAAGTCAGCCAGAGAGAGAGAGAGAGAGTGAGAGGGAGAGAGAGAGAGACGGTCCAGTTAAAGCTGGCACACACACACACACACAAGCACAAATGAAATAACAACAGTGTTCCAGAGGACTGTCGACACACGACGGATCTTTGCCAAAAACGTCACCCTTGAGACAATCACCCTGTCACATAGAAGTGGCTGACTTGTAGCTGGCCGGACACCTGCAGCCACTGGGCTAGTATCAAGTGCACGTTCTGGATCAAGTGTGCAGCACTAGACAGAAGCAGACGCCGCTCTCTGATGTCCACATTTCATATCAGCCTGTGCCCAGGAGCTTGGTTTTTCTGAATTATTAATCAAAGGACCCTTTCTTCTCTTTGCTCCTCTCTCTCTCTCTTTCTCTCTCTCTCTCTCTCTCTCTCTCTCTATCTATCTCTTGTTCACTCCTTCTCCTGCTCGCTCTGTTTTCCATGTCGGTTTAAACAGAGCAGTGACTAACTGAGATGCAAATGGACGTCTTTGAAGAGGCACACTGGGAACGGCAATTAATCCCTCCGTTTACCCACCTGGCAAAATATAAATAAATCCCCCCACAAAACACTGCATAGCCATAGTTAGTGGTGCATTTGACCTCCGCGTCACGTGTCTGGCTGTCCTCTGGTGATTCTGCTTAGCCATTCAGGCCGCATCGGCCCGCTGTATGTACAATGGAGGAGGGGGAAATATAGGCAATAAGGTGTATAGTGCCGGAACCCCTTATCGCTAGCTCCTTCCTCTAACACCACCCCTCCCTCCCTCCCTCCCCCACAAGCCTCCATCCATTTTGTGCCCCCCACCGTGTTCCCTTGACCCCCACCACCGCCGACACCTCCCTCCACGACCCCCCTCCATCTAACCTCTGTCTGTCTGCGTGTGTGTGTGTGTATGTGTGTGTGTGTGTCAGATCTGCACGTGCCCAGCCCGTGCCTGGAGCGCGCGTGCGAGCACGGCGCGGTGTGCGTGGTGCAGGACGGCCGGGCGGTGTGCGAGTGTCCCGGGGCGTGCCCGCCGAGCCACGACCCCGTGTGCGGCAGCGACGGCCAGGGCTACGGCAGCCCCTGCGAGCTGAGGGCCATGGCCTGCGTGCTGCAGAGGGCCATCAGCATCCACAACAGAGGGCCCTGCGGTGAGTCACCGAGGTGTACACCCTCCACCGCCCATACCGCACCATCCTGTGTCATACAGTGTGTTATATGGACCACATATAACTGCACACACCAGCTGGCTCAGTGTCATGCTTTGATTTATTTATATTATGTTATGTATTATGATGTATTATATATAATATCAATATATAATATCAATATATAATATAATATTCCTTATTTTACATAATATTAGTATCTTATTTATTTATTTATTTATTTATTTGATTGTTGGGGTATTGGGGAGGCTTGTTCACTGTACTGGGAAGTAATGCTATACTAAGTGTGGTTATAGCCATAGGCTTAAGCGAGAGTTCGGCTACAACTGGGATAATCCACAGCCGTTAGCAGTCAACATACAGTTCTATTCAGCATGAGTGGCCCTCGCGCACACAGTCAAACCCACAAACTGACGTGCGCTTTATTCCCAGCCACAAAACAAGCGCTACACTACAGCGCACTCTCGCCAGCACACACCACGTACAGCACTACAGTAGATTCTCTCTTAATCTTTCTTCTGCATTGACATAAAGCACCGATTCTCCAGATTTGACCTTTTCCAGTAAAAGATGTAGTTTACTGGCAATGAAATGCAGGCAGGGGCCGCTTGTCTGTAATTGCCGACATGAGCCATTGTATTCCAGTGCTCGGCATTTCAGACATTCAGTCATTAGCACATCAGGCCAGCGCAGCTTCAGGTGGTAAAAATAGCTTCCGTTTCACTATGCATTCACACAAGAGCAACTTTACACACACTGCTAAATCCGCAAAGTCAATTCTCTCGATGGCTTAGTGTCGCCTTGTTGGGCCAATTTTCCCCAAACCTTCAAATTAGGTGTATGTTTTCCTTACAGGTTATTCTCTTGCCAAGCACAATAAGCTTACACAAGTGTTATCACTCCCGTGGTCGGATTCATTCTATTTCCTCTCTCAGGAAAATGACAGCTGTTGCAGATTTATTCCACCCTTAGCATAGAGTATACAGACCCAGAAGTCTGACTGATGATTTGGCTTTGCAGCGGCAGATGTGTTAGAAATTAACAGTTAATACAATAGTCAATGCAAGATTATTGTGCGATTGGGACTTGAGATAGGAAATGTTCATGTGTCTTGTGTGCACACACTTGGTAAAACATGTGTCTTGGTAAAACACATGTGGGGAGACAATAGGGAGGAAGGGTTAGCCGCATTGATAAACGACATGGTTAGTGTGTCTGTGAGTGTGTATGTGTGGTCTTTCTCTCTGCCCAGCTATTGCATCTGCCAGATGTCCTCCCACAAGGCCTTAAATTGAAATGGGACGAATAACGACGTATTCCAAGGGGGTAAATTAAGTGAGAGGAATGGCTGGTGACAGGCAGGTGGCGAGGAATGGAGTAGTGGGAGCCAACTCAATTTGGGTTGGCGTGCAACCCGCAGCTCGTGGCAAGTCCCTGCAGTAGCGCACAGACTTTATTTTAAGATAGCGAGGGGTGAGAGAAGTATCGAGGGCTACTGTTGTGTAATCCGGTCACCGTGGGTGGCTCCAGAACAGACAGCGACGCACTGCCGATAAACACACTGGTGGAGCGTGGCCCGTGCCTGGCGAGAACGATGATGATGACGCCGCTGTTTGCACAGCTTTTAATCAGGCTTTGTGCAGCATGCTAACACCTGGCTGGCCATATCACCAATTATCACAGCTAATGCACCATATAAGTCATACACTGTACCCGGCATATATTTATCACCACTTATACATTGTGCAGGCTGTAAACTATTGACCGAATTACATCTCTAAATTATGTACTGTACATGAATTTCCCCTCAGTGACTTCAAATGTTTTATCTTATGTTAATTATCACTGTTTATGTTCAGCTGTATATGTAGTCACCACTGTAATGTACAGTGTAGTTGTTACTGTACACATAATTATTACAGGAGATTGCATTTTTTACTATACACTATTATGGACCAGAGGAGAGAATAAGAAGCATAAGGAAATAATTGTGTGGCCCTTGTGTGCGTGTGTGTGTATGCGTGTGCGTGCGTGTCTAGATGCATCTAAGCGTGGCTGCAACCCCTAGTACCAGTCAAAATGTAATTTCCTTTCCATGGGTTGTAAATATACACTAGCGTTTATCTGTATGGCTCAGGTGCAGCCTGATAGCGATAGTGTTGACATTTGTTATTATTTTGATATATGCTTTCTCGGGTTTGAGTGGCAAGCAGCCTTGTAAGGTTGGCCGGGAGAGGTGCGCTTGGTTAATGGACCCCCACTCGCTGAGGCAAAGGCCATTCATACATTTTTGCCAAAACAGATGAGAACGGAGGCACCGGCATGATTTGAGAAAAGAAAATAAGAATGTCCGTTCTCCTCCCACAGGTGCTAGGAACGATATTGGCTGTTGAGTAAGAAATATAGGTCATTCAAATGCCGCAAGCATGGCAGAGAGAGGGGGATGGAGAGTATTAAAAAGAGGGAGGTAAAAGTAATAAGCGCAGGAGAAGGAAGGAGATGGAGGTAAATAGGATGGAGTCCTGGTGCTGGAGGAGAAGTTAATACTGTGTCGGTCGGGCGGGCGGGTCGACAGGGGAGTTGTTATCATGGCGGGCGTGTTCAAAGGTCTTCAGGAAAGCCAAAGTCGCCACGAAATCCGTCCCTCCACTCGTCGGTCCCCTGTGAGAGCAGGATCCAAACGGTGACTAGCTGGAGGCCGCTCGACACATAATCTTGTCAAGGACACTTTTTACTAATCCCTAACTATGCCACCAGCAACATCCACAAAATCCTAATTATGGTTCTTATGTCTGCCGCTGCCTTACCCAGCCTCCTATACCACGTAGTTAGCCAGTGGCGACGGCAGGCTTGGAGCCCGTCAGCCATCATGTCAGTCTGACCAAGGCATACCTCTGGGAACAAGAGACAGCCAGGGGATATCTGGGTCAAGACTTCTTCTTTTGCGGGCAGGACATTGTTTACAGTGTGATTAGCAACTTGAGATGAGAGAATTTAGTTGCACCTTAAGTTTTGATAAACTCGATAAACAGATATCTGGATATGAATGCAGATATCGTTTTATAAAAAGATAATAAAAAGTGAAATCAATAGAGTCAATAGTTGGCATTTTGTGTGGTGTATTCCACCTCCACACAGACTGTTAGCTACATGCAACCAAAGCCCTCTCAAACGTGATTGGCCAATACTACTCAGACTACAAACAGAAACCAGGATGCTATCAAAATCTTGTGCCATTGCCTACATATTATGTATTCATATGCCTGTTCAATAGATTATGGTCCTGATAGCATTATTAAAGGAGCCGCTATCTGTGTCTCATTGCAGAAGCTTTGCCCTTCGATGGCATTACCTTATAAGTTCCAAAGTGTTTTCTCATTTTAGAGATAATGCAGCTGAGAAACGTGTCCTTTAAAATATATGTGAAGATGCTTCAGATGTACAGTATCCTTCACAGCCTATTCTGCCACCCTGTGCACACACACGTCACAACTCAAAAGAGCTGAAGCATGAAGGACAGGGTTAACTATACTTTATGGTTTTATCTAAACCATCTGAGATATTTGAGTGAAATGTGAAAATGTATATAAATAATACCACTTTTTCAACATTTGGAGGAGGCAGTTGTGACTGGCATTTTATTGGCCTAGCAGCATATGGGCAGTAGGGCAGCTTGTTTATCAGGGTGCACTGCTCTATTGTACTATGGCTTGTTGGTATACTGGCCGTAAGTCATTCACGAGAACGCTTGCTTCATTCAAAACCAAAACCAAAACGCACCCTCAAAGCTCTCTCCCACACATTGCCAAGGCTAGAATATTGTCATTGTGTGCGGTCTGCACCACATTGTGTTTTTGTTTACGGCACACAGAATGGTAAGCTAGCCGACTGCGAGGAGCTATTTGATAAGTTTGACAAAAAGTGTATTAGCTTACAATCGCTTACAACTGTATGCCTTTACGTTGATGACGGTGAAGTTTACCATAACAATGTATGTTTTAGGATTCACCATACAGTAGGGTCGGGGGGAGGGGCTTTACTATTACAAATAGTAGACTCACTTCATGCAGTCTGCTGTAGAAGGCCCATAGACGCTGTTGTCAACTATGTTATCACCTATTTCCCTAGGCACCAAGCATGTTTTACAATAAAACACAAAGCCCCAGGGAATGTTTGCGGTGCGCCTGCGAGCATGGTGCGAGAGTGATGGAAAGAGAGAGAGGCAGGGGCTGATGATATTCTGAAGTCAGGAGAGTGTTCCTGCTGCCCTCGCCACTCTCAATTATTGCCGAATAAGCAGCTGTCATTAGCCTGCCGCTAATTATATGCAATGGCGGGCTACGCTAATGCTAATGCTAATGTAATCTTCCAGTATAATCGGCGTCGCCGAGAGAGGGGCGAGGCGCGTGCTGCACCTCTCTCATTTGTTGGCTCATTCATTTCTGACCCCACGTGACGTAAAATACACCCTGCAACTTGTCAGGCCCCGCAGGGCTTCATCCTTGAAGGCTGGGAGAAACGCTAGCCGTAAATAATGTTTTAATAACAAAAGCATCTACGTCCACATCCAAATCTACATCCCACATCTCTGATGATCCAAATGAATGCTTAAGCTAAATAAGATAAGGCTTTATTGCATGCCCACTGTATGGGTTTCTCTCACGGAGATATTGTGCAATATTCCCGACTCAATCTCGGCCATTAATTGGTAAATCGACCCTGGCAAAAATACATACGCTGACATGCACAGACACACTAACCCCTAACATGTCTCCCTCCACAGACGAGTTCTGCTCCAACTGCTCGTTCGGGGCCATTTGTGACGCCCAGACAGGGCGTTGTGTGTGCCCGTCAGAGTGCGTGGAGTCTCACCAGCCCGTGTGCGGCAGCGACGGCACCACTTACGACAGCGAGTGTGAGCTGCACGTGCGCGCCTGCAAGGACCAGACGGACCTCCGCGTGGCCGGCCAGGGAGAGTGTAGTGAGTGTCACACACCTTAATGTACACCAGCCGCCCCCTGTTTAACACACCTAACACTAACGCATGGGTTGTTATCTCTGCCTGATAACGACCCGTTCATGAGTCAGGTGTGTTGGAGCAGGGAGACTTAGAAAACATGCAGGGCAGCGGAAGTCTAGGACCAGGGTTGGGGAACATTAGCTGCGTGTAGGTACGTGGCCACTTATGTCCAAACGGAATGAAGATGCTCCATATAAACACCGCAGTCGGAACAGAATGTTCCACACCGAAGGGAACTTGATTCGGAAGCAGAGGGGCAGAATAAACTGTTCCGTAAACTTCCGTAAAAATAATTGTGCCGTGTAAAACTATTTTATTAGAGAAGTGCATATTCCAGTAGCAGTTTAGTTATCAGTACATGTCTTTTATGGATGGTTATATCCCCTTGCACCCACTAACCTCAGTGTAGGAATTACATGGACATGGGGCGTGAACTACAGTAATACGAACAAGTAACCGGATAACTGTTTAGTGTTTATCATGGGCACATCATACACACCGTGTATTGATCCTTTGCTACACCTTTGTCATGCAGAAACATGCGGCAGCACCGTGTGTGCCTGGGGGGCCCGGTGCGTCCAGAGCCAGTGTGAATGCCCACAGTGCCCGGGCGGGGCCTTCTCGCCCGTGTGCGGCGGCGACGGCATCAGCTACGACAGCGAGTGTGAGCTGCGCCTGGCTTCCTGCACGCTCAAGAAGAAGATCGAGGTGGCAAGGCCGGGCAGCTGTGATGAGGGTAGGACACGCAGGTGTAGAGTAGCCCGCCGCTGAAGCGGTGCAGGTGCAGCTGCCGTCAGCTCACCTGCATGCATCCTGGTGGGTAGATGACCTCACAGCAATAAGAGCATTGCTGTACTTGTATCACATTATGTTAGCCAAGCAGCCATTGCTGTTAATGCACTGTGATGCTTTACCTCGCATGCTAGTCTACCCCTCCCCCCGCTCCCCACCAACAAAATAGATTAGGAATAAATGAGGCCTAATTCACTGTGCAACTCATATCTCCGAATATCACAGGGTTCTCGTGGTCGTCTCGAGGGGTGTGGAATCCCGGGGGAGAGTGGCGTGTCATCTTTTTTTTATTTTATTTAATTTTTTTGGTTGTCATGCAGGCGACAGCAGGTCCCTCGTGGCCGTCACGGCAACTGTCGTCGTCATGTGACAAGGTGTGAAGGCGAAACAGATTACACCTGTCAGCAGGAGCCACAGTAGGGGAGGAGGAGGGTAAAGCAGACAGAAGAAAGTCTGTTTCCGCTTGTGATTGTTTGCCAGAAGGGGCTGCTTTTTTTTTTTTGTTCTTGCTTGTGTTTATTATTATTTTAATTTAATTTTGTTTTCAACTTGTTTGTTTCTCTATTGTTCGCTGTGTGCACCTGCAGGGCGCAGCCTAGCAACCAACCTGTCATGGGTTGTTCTAACGTGTTGTCCCGTTGACTGGGATGAGGGACGTTGCTACACAAGGAGCACAAAGAGATTTGCCAGTGTATGCTTATGGGGGGGGCTCTACACAGAGAGCGACACGTTGCATTGTTCTCTGTTTGTCTGGTGCCACGCGCTGTCGCCAAGGGCATTGCATCCACTTGAAGGCTGATGGCTTCGTTTTGCTTTTATGCCGCCTCTCGTTTGCTGTCTGTATTTCCATTCAAGAGAATTTACTGAATATCTCTCTGATATTGTAACATTCAATGATAATATATTAATCATGGGAGATTTCAACATTCATTT
>JAODTR010020290.1:0-24796 GCA_025399935.1 Amblyopsis rosae
GTGTGTGTGTGTGTGTGTGTGTGTGTGTGTGTGTGTGTGTGTGTGTGTGTGTGTGTGTGTGTGTGTGTGTGCTTATGCACAGAATTTGTGCCAGTCAGACCTTCCAACATCACGTCCAGGAGCTCACGCACAACGCCCTGTTGTGATAGGCTGGCTGTGGCCAGCTCTGGGCGGATCACTGCAGCGAGGATTAGCATTCCGACATTGTCACGCCACGGATCTGCCCCCCCTCACCAAGTCACCACGCTGACCTGCTTCTGGAGTCTAACCGGCTGTGTGGATATTTATTCCTGTCCCGTACAGAACTGCAAGCTGTTTATCTGAACAGGAAGGGTGGGAGGGAAACTAATGTACTAATATTTGTAATTAAATGTTACACAAGCATTCCTCAAACCTTTTTGACCTATGACCCCTTAAATATAACTGCTCACCACTTCCTTCTCACTTTATAACTAGTCTTAGGTGTCATACAGCCCCATTTGCTCTAGCAGAATGTGTTTAATACAGCGCCCCCTGTTGAAACAACTGTAATATGGGAACAAACTATATTTTAAGGTATAGTAAGTCATTCTTGAGAATTTACACCTCTCCCTTCAATGCCATAGGTTGCTCCCTCAAAAGCTCCACCCCACACATTGTAAACACATTGGGAAGGCTAGGATGTTGTTGTGTTGTGCGGTCTGCATCATTTTGTTTGTGTTCATGTGTAGAAGTACAGGATTACTGTTTCAGCACGCACAGAGAACAATAAGCCACAGTAGCGGACTGCCAGGAAATATTTGGTGAATTTGACAAAAAAAGTGTATCATCTTACAACTCCTTACTACACCTTTACGGGTAACTCCGACCAATTTACATATGCTCAGCATACATATATATTATATTAAATGTGCCTGCTCCAATTGTGTAACCGTACCCACTGAAAGCCAGATATCCGATACAGTAAAGCCTATAGGGAGAAGCGTAGAGACAGAGTACCAGCCACTCAAACTAATGTTTTTTTAACTCAAATGTAACTCCAGGCATGATAAACGATAACGTTCCCTTTAAAACACATGCAAGTGTTTGTAGCCTAGGCGACAGAGAATGATTTAAGAATGACAGCATGTGCGTGTCACATGGTGATCATGTTCCCCAGCGCCATGGGGACAGATCAATAATGGATGCATGCATGCTATTGACACTGCAGTGGTGCACTATAGGAGCTACCCTCCAGGACGGGCTTTGTTCCCTGTGAAAACATCTCCGTCGCACTTGACTCACAGGGCAGACGAGTTCTGTGTTCTTTAGCATGAAAACATACACAGCGGCGTTTTGTTATCTTTACCTGGTTGTCACGACGATACTTAACCATAATTATGGTTTCTTACCCGACAAGTTCAGGGCCCAGTGAATAGGTTGTTATTAGAGCTAAGACATTCATAGCAATTCTGTCAAACTGCTTTCATTTCTTCAAACATAAACGCAGAAACCAAAACATCCTGTGTGAGTTTTTGTTTTTATTATTTTCATAATTTCATAAATGTAATTTAAAAGGCAAATACTTGTGTGAATAACAGTTCTGTTACGTGGGAAGTAAATTGACACATTAATTCCGCAAATGACTATGACAGATAATGACTGTTTTGGTATTAATGCTGTTTTGAGATGTTCCAAACATATTGTGTTCAGTCTCCATGAGCGACCGGCCCAGCGATGTGAACCTAAATGGAGCTACATGGCCTGCATTTACAGTATATAGTGCTTTTCCAACCTTCCGGCCACTCAAAGCGCTGTACAGCATAGCCTCACATTCACCCATGCACACACACAGGTGCCATCTGACCACCGGGAGCAGTTAGGGTTGGGTGTCTTGCTCACACTTCAGGAGTCAGAAGTTAGTGGGGTTCGAACCAGCGACTTCTCGATCGCCTGTCGCCCTGCTCTACCCACCTAAGGGGGAGTTGAGAGGAGGGGCACCAGTCACAGTAGGTTGGGTTCAACAATGGTGGCGATTCTGGAAGGAAAACAAGCAGTCACACTAAACTTCGACATTTATAGTTATGGGCCGTTATGTAAAAGCCACTCTCGTCTCAAGACTGCAATGTAAATCAATTACAGTAATAGGAGAGCATTCCATGCATGCAATGTTCTCTGCTCGTCATACAATCAGGGATGCGTGTAAACAGTTGAACAGTGAATCACATACTCTCGGAATAGTGAAAAACAACCATTTATCCCCTGCACTGCAACATCGCAATGCTAATACTGAGCATGGACGCAGCGATTATCACAATTTTAGCACCTTAACTACATTGTACATTGAAAGCATCTACAAACTTACAAATCTGACAAAAACGTGTATTACATTTACATTACAGCTTGCAATAGCAGACTTTACCGTTAAATGCGCTCTGTCTCTATTGCAAAGCTCATTGACAAACCTGTTATGTAATTTGATTGACAGGCAAGGGAGATTAGCAAGACCAATCAGAGAGAAGAGGCCCTGATAGGTCAGAATATTTTGTGTAGCTGCCAAAATCGAACTCAACTTACACAGAGGCAAGGGCTGTCGATCACAGCAGATGCTCCCACAGAGCGTTTTACACTGCAAAAACTATATCTAACTTAGTGTAATAATTTAAAATCTAGTTGGACTTATTTCTATTATAAATGGCTTATCTAGTTTAAGTAAATGTGAACTTTAATTAAGAAATCGTAGATGCTCTAACGTCCATACATACAGCCCCTTTAACGCTCCTGTGTCTGTGTGTGAATACTGTGTCCATTTACTGCAGGCTTGTGCTCGCGTTAGTTGTGCAAGCGAGGAACGAGGGCCAAGCCCCCAGCCCCTAGCCCACCTCATTCCTCTACAAGTCCACATGTGTTTTATTAGCAGCAAGGGCCCGCTGGACTGTACATTCCATTGGCGGGGCTTGCCCGGGGGTCGGGACAAAGGACAGACTGCAGACAACGTGACGGGTGGGAAAAATATTGTTCTCCTCCTCTCTCCCTTCCCAACACATCTTCTTCTATGGGCTTTCTCTTGGAGCTTTCTATCTCATGTCAGCATTTCACACACACACACCCCACCCCTCTAATCCCCCCCCCCCTTCTGATGTTGCTGGTTGCTCACACCATGTTCTCGTCCAGCACAGCATTCCCACAAACACTTAAGAGATACGGTCTAAACAATGGTTTCCGTTCTCCCCCCGGGGACTAAATAAGTCATTGCTGTCCACCCCCCCACCTCCGAGAGACACTTACTCTTACACACGAGCACGCGCACACACACACATTCGCTCACGCTCACGCATACACACATACACGCTAACTCACACGCGCACATTCACACACACACGCACGCATGCATACACACTCAACCGTGCGCACACACACACAAACACAAACACCCCTGTATTATGGTTCAAATGTATGTTGGCTAGGCAATTTTCCAGTCTCTTTGCTCTCCATCAATGTGACAATCACAATTAGAGCGTGACATACAATGTCACAACCTTTGACCCTGTATGGCTATGATCCCTCCCAACCCCTATAGCCTATCTGGGCTATAGGCTTACCGACAGACCTTAGGGCCTTAGGAAAACATGTATGGGGCCACTTAGATCTTTAAGTGGCTGTGGAGTTACAAATTGATGATTCTACCAAAAAGGCTTAACTTATGTCCTGCTTACAGTAATACAGTAAAATTATGGTAAAATTCCCACTGCTCTTATTTAAAAACAATAACCAGGTGCTTTACAAAAAGATGGTTTCTGAAAACACAGCACTTATCTGGTTGTGTTAAAAGTGTTGGTGGTTATGGAGTGGGGGTGTATTAATATGGGGTCGGTCATGTTATGCCCCCGTATCACTTTCAGTCAGTTGGTCGTACAAGCTCATAAAACCCTTTAAGGAAAGATCATTAATACAGTGTGGGCACGACACCAAGTGGCTCATAAATAGTGTTGTGCAAAATACTCAGGAACTGAAATAAGTTACTATTTACTTATTACTTCTTCAAACAGTAATAATATTACTTTACATATTACTGTGTAATAAAAGTTTGTTACGTTACTCGTTACATTACTATATTACATTCACAATCACTACCCTGCCTCGCCCATTAAGAAAACTTTAGCCATCTTATTTTAGTATTGAATACTCTTTATTGGAACAATAATGAACCTTAGGAGTCGACAATCAGCCAAAGTGAAAACATTGCAGTCTCTCAAACCAGATGATTGGACATGTCGGTTCAATTAGCCTAGCCTAAGTTTGCTATGACCAGGAATCTCGTTCTTGTAACGCAGTGATGCAGCATTACTTGGATTAGTAATTGTAATATTATTACCGTTTTGTAAATAGTAATTAGTTACACTACTAGTTACTGAAAAAAGTATTAACATTACAGTAATTAGTTACTGCCCAACACTGCTCATAAACCATCGTCAACAGTACGCATTTATGTTTTCACAAACTGGCACCAGATTCACAGGACCAAGCCTACACACCTAATGTTGAAATGGAACAGAGTGAAGGGAGAGTTACCAGGTAAAGCTTTTGCAGGGGAGTTTATGAGGAAAGACCCTATTGTGCAAGGCAGCTAAATGACCTCTCTGCTAGCAGATCTGGTTCCCATTATGTCAACCAATGCCGTCGCCGCCCTGTCTTGTCCGTAGCTGGCATCTCCTGACCTACGGGAAATAGCCATCTGCATAAGTCATTTTGTAGTCGTAACATTCAAGTGGAAATAACTTTCACTAATAAGTTGTTCATATAAGGACAATGAGCCATATGTATGCAATGCCTCTTATGTTTTAGAAGAGTCAGTGTTAAAGGTGAACACCTAAAGTTGTGTCCTTGTTAGTGTTATTGTAATGAAGGTCTTGACAGAGCATGCAGCACACACACACATACAGTACGCACACACACACACAGACACGTGCGCACACACACACAAACACACACACGTGCATACACACCTGAATGCCGAGTTCAACTACAGAGGAAACAATGAGTTAGGGATATCTTTCGAACATACAGTACGACTTATATCTGGGATTTTGTGCAAAACAACATTATATCCATGTCCTTGTCTGACGTTGCTATTTCGCTCTGTCATATTTTCTCTGTCAGCTTCAAAGCCAGGATGTGGATATTGCGTTGTACCGCTAAGCTGAAACCAAACAGAAACGAGGGGTAAACACTAGCATGGTGAAGCTAACGCAAGCCCTTATTGACAACAGAGCATGTGGTCTTACCATTGCCATTTTGTATGTCCCTGACCCAACAACATGGTCTGCTTGGAAACTATACGCTATTATTTTCAGTGTATGTCTTGTGGACAACACTGTTTTTGTATTGCATTTTTATGCAGCCTGCTGTGTTTTAATGAAAACATTACAAAGCATTACGTTTAACAGGGTGGGCTTTAGTGCAACGTTTCTGCGCTAAAGCTAAGTCTTTCTGAGGGGAATTAGCCTGGTGATTAGGACCTGCTTAATGACACAGTATTATTATGTCTTTAAACACTTTTCCACAGGCTAATGCTCAGGCTTATTACCAAGAATAAACTCACAGGTTAACCTATTGTAAATGCTTTGCGACTTTCCAGTCATGCTTGCCAAAGCCTAATTAGGCAGCATGTAGGACAGAGGGATGAAGCTCCCTTTTTGGCCTCCCTTCACCAACGTTGAGGAACTTTCCACAATGGGAGCTAGAACTGTGGACACAGCCCGCTGCATTTTATGGGCGTTGAACAGGGATTTCTTTTTTTGTAATAAAATGATCGGAGCAGCCTTTTACCGCGGACGGAGGACGGTGACTCCCCGGGAATGAGTTCCAGCAGGTTGGGATGTCGGCATTTCTAAAACGTCATCGCTCTTCGCTACACCGCCCTTCAGAGTGGCTGAGCGAACCTTCATTCAAACAGGCTTTCCAGATTATCGTCGCCTGAGAGCAATAGTCGGGCCGGTGTCCTCCGCAGATGCTGCTAATTGTTTCTGCTAGGTCTGCATGCCAACTGGTGATGTCACAGCACCCATATCTACCACCTCAGGAATGGTTCTGGAACCAAAATCGGCCCCCAATTGACATATCCCAAGCCCCGCCCCTTTTTGGCTGTCCTCCAATAACAGTTGAGCTTTAATTGAATCCGACAGAAACTCCGTCAACTGTCTGTTTTCCTGTAGTAGCCTACTATGCTGTTTTGTCCAACCTAGTTACAGTAACTAGGTTGGACAGGTGAAATGGGCGGGGCTTAGGATAGGTCAATAGTTACTAACATCTTCCAGATTTCCAGAGTCCCTGTGGTGGAAAATATTATCTTTGCTCCTTAAGCCACACAGTGTTAAGTATTAGTATACTTTTCTGTGCTAGGAAGAAGTATTTACAATGCATGTGGAAATATACATCCTTTCCATAAGGGTGAGGACTGCATCCCCCACCTGTACTCTTACCCGCTCTAATTACCTGGGCCTAGAGTGGAAGAGGATGTGGTGCTTGGCCAGGATTTACTCATGTTTTCCCCCCAACACAGCAGGACGACTCACGTTGTGGGCACACACACACTGTACAGATTCACACGCACGCACGCACACACACACATACACGGTGCGTGACAGCAGAGATTTCCAGGTAATTAGGGAAAAGAGCGTCCTGGTCTATATCCTTATCGTTTTACGGCGAGTTAGATGTGAACCTAAGCCATTATAACTCACATGCCCTATCAACCAGACATTCTTCACAAGATTTAGTAGACAGCAAACTGCACTGTGAAATCTTTATACAGGAACTGCATTTCAGCTTAATGTGCAGTGGGAGGCCTAACTACGGAGGGGCTAAAAGGCTGGACTTTAAAGATGTGTGGGAAAGAGTCTCAGAAGGAGACAGATGACTGTTTAGCTGTACTGTAGCTCGCTCCCTAGTGTGTCCAGGGCCTTTTGTTCGCCTTATCTGGGACCGTGCGACATTCCTAACAGAGGCAAGAATAATGTCTCCTCTCCCTGTCTCTCCGAGATTCTGCTAATGCGTCATTATCTCTGCGATCTGTTGATGATGTCTGTCCAGCAACTCTCACTCAGGTAATTAGAGTATAGCTAGCTATCTAGCTATGTCATATTTACGCTGTTGCCAGTGTCACACCCCAGAAAACACAAGGTATGTACACAACAGTTACCCTGGCATGTCGAATGGAACCCATATTTTGTTATGGAAATCATATGAAGAACTGGTTTCAAGGGGATGTTTCATATGACGTACGGAACACACAACTAACAATGTAGACCATCACATACATTAAGAAGCTATTTGTGTGTGGCCAAGGAGAGCAGGCTACAGTAAAAGCGCCGTGACATCACAAGCTTTGTGAAATCAGTTGCTCGTAATCAAAGGATTTCCTGGCAAATGTAAGTCATAACACTAGTTATGCTCAGATAGTATGCATGTATGTACGTACAGTCGTGCCCTATGAGAGGTTTAAAAATGATGTTGCATAATCTTTCAACACTTGCTTTTATGATTTGTTTTTAGTAGTATAATTAATAGTATAATTATTATAACATACAATTTGTAATGGAGAACCGATTTTGCAGGAATCTTTAGATGATAAAGTAATTGCCTTTTCTTTTCTTATATTATTTCCTTTATTTTTTATATTTTTTGCAGAGTAGGAATGATGGACTAGGGTTATGATTTAATTTAGCAACGTATATATGTTCGTTCTCATGGGAGGAAATGTAGCAGCAATGTTCAGACAGACCGCCTGGCAACTGATAAAAGATACGTGTAAAAGGTTGGTTGAGTGGTGGGAAATGAAATGTGCTGACTCAGCACATCGTGCCTAATTCATAATTTGTGATAATTCATCATAAAGTGGATTTATATTAAGTTAAGAAGATACATTTGTGGCAAAAGATTCATTCTTGTCTTCTGGTCTGTTCTGTGATCACATTCTCTACAGTCACTAAAGATTTTATAATTATACAAAGATAGAGCGTTGTAATGCATTTCAATGGAGCAAAGATTGAACGCTTTTAGTCTCTTAAGTCATTCAGTATGGTTGCAATCATTAGCACTTGTGCTTACAGCTAAATATATAAACTGTTTGTAAAAAATATCACCAAACGTTTTAAGCGTTTAAGGCAGCATTTCAGATTTGACTCACAATTATATTTATATATATATATGCATTTTTTATGTCCCGGAGACAGTTAAGTAGTTATGGCTCTCGCCCCATTCATTCATATACGGCCTTCCTGAATAACTGCCCGGAGTAGTTACCAAGATGGCCGCTGAGTTGCCAGACTTGCCTATAAGGACTTTGTTTGAATCCTAATGGAGACCTTAGGAGAGCATTGGCCAGAGGTTAGGATATCCTACTGGTTATAGGGTAGCCAGCTCCCAGCAAAAAGCAAAAAGGTCATGATTAAATCCAGAGCATGTCCCAACCAGAGCCATGGAAAAAACTGAGTTACGCCAATGGAAGTCAACGATCACATGGTTCATGGAGAGGCAAAACCTATGGCTAAATAGTTCCAGGAAGTGCTTGGTGGGCAATTTAAAAATATATATATACAGATATATAATTTTTTTGGGTAATTAGTAGTCAATAAATGCACAGATTTACATTTAAAATAGAATTTATAGTGTAATTTTTGTATTTAGGCTAATATAACTTCCGGGAACTATTTTGAGGCTCCGTTGCTTTGAAAAAACGGTCCATTGGAGTGAACAGAGATGGCGCAACTCTCTCTTTACATGGCTCTGGTCCCGCCTATCTGTAAACAGCCTTGTCTAACCCCTACCCAAGTCCCGCCCCTTTTCGCCCTGTCCTCCAATAACAGTTGAGCAAGTTTGGAATCTGTCAGAAACTCCCAACTGTCTGGTTTCCTATTATCTAGCTTACTAATGCTGTTTTGTCCAACCAAGTTACAGTAACAAAGGTGGGCGGGGCTTGGGAGCTTCAATTGTACTCTGTGTCTTGTTTTCAGTATTACAAATATTATACTAAAAGCTGGGAGAAATATTCATCAGTGTTTCTTCTACAATGCAAATTACAGAGAAGCAGGCTCTAAAGAGAAGGCAACCTTTTATACTCACAACAACGCATCCCAAACCACATCCCATTGTAAGGCACAAATATGTTGGTCAAAGTTGGATAAATAACATGTTTTCAATATTCACAGTCAAGATTTATGAAAATGCTTTCTGTGCTAGCCTATTGCACATGGCCCATTTATTCTAAATGTGGAAAAGATGTGGCAAAACAGCATTAATACGAAACAGTTACATACTGTAATACAAAACAAAAACATAATAATCGGATCCAATGTAGTCCTATAACACAACGCTACACAGCCTTCTTTGCCAAGTAAATAATGCAGAAAACAAAGTAATTGTAGTCATTTAGTTTACTATTTTTAAGCCATTTCTTTGTCATTCTCAGTCCTGCCATGTCATCTTGTCACCATGCAGTACAGCCATTTCTCAGTGATTTAGCCGTAGAGCTGTGGTTAATGGCTTGTGATACATTCACATTACATTAATATACATGTCTTCTGGTCTGTTCTGCGGTCACATTCTCTACAGTTCCTGCAAAGATTTCATAATTATACAAAGATAGAGCGTTGTAATGCATTTAAATGGAGCAAAAATTTAACGATTTTGCTCTACCATGCATGGCCTGAAACAAAGTTAATTTATCTCAAAACTATTTCCTGCAGAAATACTGTTGTGGCAAAAAATGAATGTTACTCAATATACACATTAATGCCCCCAGAGATGGGCAATATGGTGAAATCTGTGTACCTCGGCCTCCCCATTGATTTGCATGGAACGCTGGTTCATTCTGGTCTGCATAAATAGAAGTGCCATCCATTGGAACCTCTCTGTTATATTATTATTATTATTATTATTATTATTATTAATCTCTGGTTCTGGGTCCAAAACTTGGTTGCTCAGCAACACAGTAAGTAGATTAATGAGTAGGTTCATGGCTTGTCATTCTATTACAACTTTAACTGTACTGTACTGTAATACAATGCAATACACTGTGTTACACTGTATGAATGATCATTTAAAGATTCTGTCTATGTGAGCATGACTAACGGAACAAACCTGTGACCTTAATCTCCCCCTTTCTCTCTTTTGCACTTAAAGGATAAGTCAGCGATTGTAAGCCACAATCTCTGAAAAAAATGAGGCTTTTCCTTAACAGCCCAGGCTCTGTAAATGGGAACTCAAAGTGGTGCAGACCTCACCACACAACATGTTGGCAGTGCGTTTCCAGTGTGAGGGGAGGGGCGGCGCTTATGAATAGGGCAGGGCTATTCAACTCCGGCCCTGGAGGGCCACACCCTGCATGTTTTAGATCTCTCCCTGCTCCAACACAAGGTTGTTAGAAGCCTGATAACAACCCGTTCATTTGAATCAGGTGTGTTGGAGCAGGGAGAGGTCTAAAACATGCAGGGTGCGGCCCTCCAGGACCGGAGTTGAATAGCCCTGGAATAGGGCACAAGGGAGAGGTGTTTTTTGTTTTGTTTTGATGGGGTTAAAACATCAACGAGCTTTCTCCAGAATGACTCCTTTCCTCCAGACCTCTTCCTCCACCAGTCAGTCCTTGTCATGTGGTGGGAATGTCAGGAATGTGAGCCATGATCGCAGGGCGCAGACAGCCCGTCCGCAAGCGCGTGGATTTACGCTGTGCGAGAGGACCCCCTGGCCTTGTGTTGGTGTGTTGGAGGAGCCACGCACACACCCAGATAAAGGCTACACAAATCGGATGCACGCACGCACGAGCACACACACACACACACGCACACACACCTAGATATCTCGATGTGTTATTACCATAGCACTATATGGTTATCACAGATGCTATTATTCACCCAAACTACGTAACTTAGCTAACATGCTATAGGAGCATGTTAGCTACGTAATGTAGCTAACATGCTATACATGATATTCACCTTTTTTAGTCACTGGTTTTATCGTCCTCTCACTGGCAAATAGCCCGGAGCTGCAGCTGATTTGTTCGCTTGTGAGCTAGCACGAAATTTAGCCTAGCAGAAGTCCCTCACAAATTAGAATGTTCTGGTATCGTTTAGCGTCAGCATTAGAAAATAAGGCGAATAGGAGCATGTTACATTTTAGTGCAGATGAGTGCATAGCGGCAAAGTAAAACCCTACATTTTGCACTCAGATCACAACACACACACACACACACAGTGAGGCCCTTCACCTAAATGTGCCAGATCATTATCGTGTGTCTTGAGAGCCTGGGCTCTCTGTTACCATATAGCCTGCATGTGGTTGTTGGGGAGACACTGGGGCATCTAGCAGGGCAACACACACAGAGGTCAGGGGGGCTAACCTCAGCGTGTGTTACTTTAGCGGAGTGGAGACGGGACACCGTTAGCAACATGGGAACAATACATAAATCACAGCCAGAAAGACCAGGCAGCCAACAGAAGCGCAGGATTGGGCTGTGTTGCACCCGCCTCCAACAGTGTATGAAGAGCACCGTCTGTAGACATGTAGAACATGTTGGTGTGTGATAAATAAAACGCGTGTCATAATGTTTATAGGAGCCCAGCCCACATCTGATGAAGGGAGCCATTCCCGTAACAACATGGGGGGAAAAGCATGATAATAAAAAAAACAGGACTCAAATATGTTTATCCTGAGACAGATGGAAGAAATAGAAGAGAGAGAGAGAGAGAGAGAGAGAAGAGAGAGGTGGCAAGACAGAGATATGGGAATATAGAAAGAGAAAGGCCGGGTTGGAGCTACACCAGAACACTAAGATTAAGGAAAATAGACCAGAGGGCCAATTCCTGCATAGCCATCAGCAGTCATCTATAATAATACGTCTTTGTTTATGGGATGTTATTGTGTCTCTGACAGGAATCATATTCACTGTCTTTGTTCATGGTGGATTTATGACTATGTGGGAGGGGAGGAACTGATGTTTAGCTGCATGCTTATACGAACACACAGTAAAACATGTAACAGATCCCTCCCGTCTGTCCAGATGCAAACACCAGTTGTGTTTTTTTTTTTTTTTTTTTTTTTTTTACAGTCGAGGAGCAAACTTGAAAACTAACGTTCCAACTTTTAAGTCGGGCTCCAGAAAAACCCACTAACTTTTCTGGTGGAAAATCTTTTTTTCTCGAAATGTACTGTTTACCTCACAGATGTTTGTAAAACACCAGCCAAAATATGTGTGTTGTTCAGTTTGAGCACCCAAAAAAAAAACAACAAAACCCCCCTGAAACAATCTGGGTGAGAGGCCTCAGTTGAATAGAGGTGAAGTCAGTTCCACTGCCTGTCAAACTGTGCTTTTGCACAAACCCACTGGTTTCCAACGTCAGCCATATGCACCCCACCAGCCCCTTAGACCACTCTTAACCCCACAAATGACTGTAGCATATCTCTGTAGAGTGTGTGTGTGTGTGTGTTAGCCGTTTGGAAGTGCAGACATCCTCTATACCACCAGGGAAGAAATGTTGCAGGGTTAGTTGATTCAGGCTTTGGCTTCAAAAACCTCACGCGTTGATATTTGCTGTCCCTCATTCACATGCGCACGCACGCCCATGCACGTGCACATGCATACCCATGCACATGCACGTGCACGCACACACATTGTTCTATGTTGGTCTGCAGATCTGATGGAGATCTTGCAGATTCAGCGCACTTAGCCCTGGCAGCTGAACAGACAGGCAGTGATTGCATCGCTACATCGTGTGTGTGTGTGTGTGTGTGTGTCTTTTGCTGCAGACACCCTTCAGAGCAGGAAGGATTAGATGGGAAAAGCAGACACACATCACGATGTCCCAGCTGGACTCTTTCTTCCCCACAGCCTTCTAATGGCTTGTAGTTGATTGAAAGTAACACACGCACACGCACGCCACACACACACACACACACACACACAGTTCTGTTTTAGTGGAGAACATTTATGTACCATTTGATTTGATGACATTTGGAACGTACATTTTAAAGCCAAATACTGAGAAATGTAATGTGACTAAATGTTTTGAAATCAACCAACATTTAGGGGGGAAAAAACTAATATATTTAATTTCCTTATACTGTATACAAGCTATAGCCTAATATAAATTATTTTATAATTAACATTGTTCTAATATCTTCCAATATAACAAAAAAAATGGTGAGGATGGACATTACATTTTATAATGCTTTTGTAAACATTTTTTTATCATGACATCACTACACCACCTGTCATAATACGATAGTGTAATATTTCATAGTATAAGTCAAGTATAGCACATAAAAATGTTTTCAAAAACCAGACTGGTGTGAAAGGTGACCTTTTAATCATTAATTTTTCATGTGCTGTCCAACATTACAGCACCACTTGGAAACAACATCATTTGTTATCCTGGGCGTCTTCTGCCAAAGCTTTATTGCTGCAGGAATCGATTTCTGACAGAACAAATAGAAGTTATTGGCCCGCAGTTCGCCTCACAAGCCTCACAAAGACATATATTGTAATGTGAAGACACATATTTTTCATTTCACCTACATTACCAGGCAATTAAATGAAGAACAAATGCATGACAAAAACACTAATAATAAAAATACCTTAAAAAAACAAACACAGAGACATCAAGAAACAAAAAAGAAAGAACAGAGAAACAGAGAGCAAGATAATGTGCTGATGTGCTTTGATCGTTCAGGATCCCATTGTTTTAATTAATACATATACACTAACATCCAAAAATAAACTTGCCTGCAGTCTAGGCAAGCCTGCATCGACAATAACTGTTTGCTTGCTGCCTGCAAATCATGATGAATCACCGTGGAGGCAATACTTACTTATGCATTCATGTGGTCATATTAGAGCTTTGAGGTCAACATCCTGTGTTTTACTGAGCGAGAACAATCTTTTCAGGGCTCAGCTGTTGCGTGCGCGTGCGTGCGCTAATGTGTATAAGACGTAGCGACTCACATGAACTGTACACAATGTCTGCGGTTAGAAATCTCACCTCACAGCATGTGAAAGGCTACACTATAATCTTTTAGGCGGGATCATTTTAAGACCTGGTGTCTATTCATGACAATAAATCAAAGTTCCCCATTAAGTTGAACCACCTCAAGACGATTTGTTCCAGAATTTGACGTGTCGAGCAAATTAAACCGCAAACGCTCTCACGGCGCTTCCCTGCGTGTCTCACCATGTCTGTCTACCTGCCACGCTGTGGACCGGTTGTTCATGCATGTGTGAGCTGTCACAGCGGCGTCCTCGCGCTCACAAGACAAGTCTTAATGGATTCACAGAGGAAATTCGTGGGAAAGCGAAGGCTCACCCATGAATGTAGATACGGATCAGAGATTGCTAGCTCATAGCGGGAGGAAAGCATCTGTCCAGAAGGAATTGAATAGGATTACAGAAGCTTCCATCACAGCTGTGATGTTGTTTCCCAGTGTCACAACCGTCAACCTAAAAATTTAACATAATTATGAGTGAAAAGTCATAATGCTATCTAACTTGCCTCATATAATTGTTTGCAGGTCTAGTTACAGTAATAGGGGATGGTCCCTTTCTGATTGGACAGTGGGGAGGGCTTTCATTTAAAGGTTACATGAAAAGGTATTATGATCCATTTGAGCGAGTGGCATTCATGTGTTTGCCCATTGTGCTTAAAGGATCTATACATGATCATGTCTGCCACTAGGTGTCGCACTAATCATCATTAGCATCGTCGGCCACATGTACCGTAGTCTCGCAGAGCCAGCTTTTACAAACGTAAAGTCCGGAACACAGCGCTGACAAACTGCGTCAGTGCCCGTCTACTTGACAAGCATGTAGCAGGCATTTTAATTGACATGCACGACGACCAACGTCCAACGACCAACTATGTAACTCAATGACTAAGTCAGACGTTAAACTTAAACAATTTGTTTGGGGAATTTGTTTGAAAACTAAACAACAGGACTCTGTCTGTGTGAATCTGTAAAATAAAGAGACTACGGTTACTGCTTAAAATAAACATTTACTTTTAAATTAGTTAATACATTTTGTACACTAGCTTCACACCGGAAATGACGGATATATACTTGTGAGTGACAATGCTAACAGCCAACAGTATCACTTCCATAATGTCTGAGAGTGCCGTGTCGAGTTTGCATAGAAGAGGGGAGCTCAGATTACAACACACACACACACAGAGGAAGTGTGATGTCATTCTCTGTTCATGGCCGCCATAACACCACATAGTCTACACATAGAAAATGAAATGGTTTGCTGCTGTATTCATGTACACACACATAATCATACAGTATAACTGCAAAGCCAGGTTACAGATAGCTTGTTGATGGCTGCTGACAACGCTGCAGTGTTCAGACCATCTGCAGATCTTTATTCTGAGCGGTGCAGAGCCACTCTCTCTTGGAAACACTACCACACGAATGAACCAGCCCCAGCCCGTCCAATAGGAAACCTCCCCCCCTTCCTTCCCGCCCGCTCTGTTAAATCGATGCCACATGTCCGAGAGGACCGCGGTTCAAACTTGTTGCAGCACCTTGAGAAAACACTATTATTTGTTATTTATTATATATATATATATATATATATATATGAGATTATACAACACTATAATCTCCAATTGTTGTTTTGTGAGTTTCGTTTTCTTTTTAGTCCGGGAGAAACGAAGGCAAGGAAACTGTTGACACAATGAGTAGCTAGAAGCAGGTGGCAGAGATTGAAAAAAAGATTATAAATCTGTGTATCCTGAGAGTGGAGAGTGGCCTAACAGCACGATGGGTGTATTTAAACAGCATTGGCTACTTCAAACACTACACACATGGGCCTGTTTGTGCGCCTGTGTGTTTCCACGGCGAGGAAATGATTGATCGCCCGCCGAAGATAATCTGTCCCAGAGACTCCATCCCCCACTCCATCTCTCCTCCTTCACCTCCTCCTCCTCTCCCTCCCTCACCTCTCCCCTGCAGGGTTTTCCGTGTCCTGATCGGACGCCAACCTGTCAGGATACTGCATCTTAAATCCCTTCTTTACAAGGCACTGTGTTATCGCATTGCAGCGTATCGCATCGTACGATATATATACCATTGTATTGGAGCTTCAGGTTTGTTTTACAAGTAAGAATCCAACATCCAACTATCTCATGGCAATTTTGCGAATTCCGCAAAGACAGAACTTATAGCAACGTCCTTCGAAACGGAGAAAGGGTGTAACGGTGTAAAGCCAAACATTTTAGAATGCTTGCTGTCATCGGTTTGCTTAATAATAACGTTATACGTATTACAGGTTTTTACGTATTCTTGTTCTGTGTGTTACTGTGGCTGTATTGATGTCTGAATGATGTCTTTCTGAAAGAAAAGACCTCCTTCAGAGTTGAGTTAGAGCTTTGTTTTTTGTGTTGTATACACCTTGTTTGTGCTTGACATCAGCCTGCTGCTGACGTCAATGTGCAGCATCTTAGGTTAGGTAGAGTACATGTAGTAGACTGGCAAAAAGCAGCCTCGGTTTCATAATCGTGCTCGACTTCCCACGGGATCTTTTGCCGTCGCTTTGTCACAAGGCTTCTCTCCGTGTCTTCCTCTCCTCCAACTTTCTCCTCTCCTATCACCTACCTTATTTTTCCGATCATCTGACCCCCCCCCCCCACCGCTCTAACCCTCTTCCCCCCCACAGGAGTGCAGGAAGTCGTCGAGCTGGCCTGGCCGGATCTCAACGCCAAGGTCACTGTAGGTATGTTT
The DNA here is from genome assembly GCA_025399935.1 of Amblyopsis rosae. Lineage (NCBI taxonomy): Eukaryota > Metazoa > Chordata > Actinopteri > Percopsiformes > Amblyopsidae > Amblyopsis > Amblyopsis rosae. Next base: position 16,726 of record JAODTR010020290.1, read on the forward strand.
TCACCTAAACCATGTCTCTGTGGCAACAGTGATTTATTTGGAAGCCTGTGCACACGTGCGTGGGGGCACGTTAGTGTCTCTTGCTCCCTCTCTCTCTCTCTCTTCATCTCGCGCTTAGAAAAATAGCTCTGTGTTCTGGATTTACACACACACATGCACGCACACGCACACACACACACACACAGTTATTTGTAAACTGTGTAACAAACCTCTTCCATCTGGCTATAAAATGAGTAAAACATCTGACAGGCGGGAGGCCTTTCTCAGCACCCTGTCCTCCTCGTTTGCCCTCCTATCTCCTCCTCCTCATGAGGGAGAAACTCTTCCGTCCTGTATAAAGTAAATTTGTGAAACTCTAACATGTTTTTGTTTGTAAAGTGTCATAAGTTATTCTTGCCTTATGGCAAGCCAATCAGTAACGCTAAGAATAATATTCATTGATATCTGATAACACTTTAAACTGTATGCACATTAATGGTAAATGGACTGCATTTACATAGCGCTTTTTTTTAACCTTCCGGCCACTCAAAGCGCGCTACAGTATTGCCTCACATTCACACCATTCACAAACACTGATTGCTGCTGTGAAAGATGCTACCTGACCACCGGGAGCAGTTAGGGTTAGGTGTCTTGCTCAGGGACACCTCGACACTTGGTGAAGAGTTAGCGGGGTTCAAACCAGCGACTTCTGGATCACCTTTCGCCCTGCTCTACCCACTGCGCCACTGTCGCCCGTAACACGTGGTCTCAGCGCTACAGCACTTATAAAGGCCCAATTATGAAAATGAAGTCGTGCCTCCCGTGACCTCCGGCTGAACCTGCCCAGGCCATTCAAAGGATGACATCCTCCAGAGTTATCCTTTCAACATCGCGGGGTATTAGCATAGCCGGCACGCGCGCGTGTGTGTGTGTGTTTCAGAAGACACTGCAGCCATTAGCGTGTTAGTCACACTTTAACGAGCTGCTGATCTGCGACAACGACAACGATCTAGCGAAGTAGAGCAACGATTAAAGATAAATACATGTCGCCATTTGTCCTCGCCAACACGGAAAATGCAAACGCATGCTGCAGCACGACCTCACCTGAATATTAATAACCTTGTAGAGAGCTGTGGTCGGAGTTGAACCGCCCGAGTCTTACACTTAGACAATAAGGGCTGCGCCCACTCCATTATGGGTATGAGTTCGATGCACCTAGGCCAAGAAGTTGAGTTTCACTGTTTTACCTTTCTACTGTATAAGGCCAACCTGTATGATGCAATCAATACTTTTATCAGTGACATCAGGTCCTTTCTCTCTCCCATTCTGATTCCTAATGACGGTTAGAAAGACATGTGTCTTCAATCAGCGCTGCGAGCTGAGGGGAAGCTGTTTGCGCACAGCATGGATTCAATTGTACTTTTCAGGCGCATGATGTAATCGCACGCACAATCACGCGACCACAAGCCAGAGACAATAAACCTCACAAACACGTTTGTTTACTCGCAGAGTGGGGCTGTGTAGGGCTGTGTAGTGCCCTGGGTCATTCTGGGCCCTGTGAGCATCGGGATTAGTTGCAGACACAGACACACACACACACACACACTCGCTCTCAGTAAGAGAAACTGTGTGTCTTAAAGGCCGGGTTAGTCGTTCTCGAGAACGCTTGCTAACTTGGAGCTCAAATCAAAACATGCTCCCTCAGAAGCTCTGCCCCCCGCACATCGAAACGCATTGCGAAGCCTAGGGCGTTGTTGTTGTGAGCGGTTTTCGCAATTTGATGCACAGAGAACGGTAAGCTAGCGGAATGCTACAAGATATTTGGTGAGTTTGACAAAAAGGTGTACTAGCTTACAATTAGCTCATAATAGCTGACTATACCTTTAATATGTCTCTCACCCTCTCTTTGCCGTCATTCTCACATGGATCTGATAGCCGTCTATAGTGATCAGTGACGGCCCGAGCTTGTCTCCACGCACAAGACACCAGGCTGGTTTGATCCTGTATTGGAGGAATCGACGTACACAGGTCTTCTCCTACATAATACACACTGTACAGCATACCCGTTAGCGGCTAACCATTAGCACCTCAAATTGTCTATGTACTATTATTGTCTATGTACAATCCTAACACCGGCGACGGCTAGTCAAGCATCGACGCACGCCGCCGCGCCGCCCAGCTACACGTCCCAGAGTCAACTCCACAGAAAAATGTAGTTATGTATAATCCGGCTGGGTGAGACAGAGTGGGTGAGTTACAGGTGCTACAGTACCTGTATAGGTGTGTGAAGGAGCCAATAGCAGAGCGGCTCTGTCAGACAGAAGGTGGCACTACGATGATGGGATCAGACGCTGTGGCCATAACAGAATGTGTCATCTGCTAGCATTCCTTCAGCAGGACAGGGAGGAGAATCCACCTAGTCCTACAGCAAGTAAACAACATAATAAATTAAACACCAACAATAACAACAGCGCTGTAAAAGGTGGCAGCAGCATCTTGAAATAACGCTAGATAAATATCACTAGATAAAGTTACACTATGCCTATATCCAAAAGAGCATTTCTGTCTTTGTCCGGACTGTAGCTTTCTTAGATATCAAGTCCTCTGCCACAAGGCACATAATTCATGTATGAGGTGGCCATCTTAAGCAGCCATTTTAACTCATTTAGGCAGACAGAGAAGAATGGACAGATAGAGACAGAACAATTATTTAGACGCTTATTCTTATACAAGAATAAGAAAAGCATTTGATGAAAATTATTATTTTATCAAGCCATTAAAACATGTGACATATCAGAAACCAAATGGAATATTTTGTTTAAAATAATAATAATGATAATAATAATTTCCAATTTCCCATTGCTGAGTCAGACAAGTCTGATCATCCCAACTGCACTAAGGGATTTAAAAACGTTTTTTGAAGGATTACAATAATCTTTCTAACGTGTTGTTGGTTTTTTTCCTGCCCTTATCTCCCAGTTGAGATCTAGACGTCTAAATACACCCAAGAAGGTTAATTTCCTGTTTCCCCCCTTTCTGTAAATGTTCTCACAAGCAGATGACCAGACATGAAAAGAACAGCAAAGAAACTTTATATTATAATAATATACCAGAAGTCACTGAAACAATTTCAACATCAGCACCTATCTGCCTTCAATTGGATATGCCTGGCTGGATATTCCCATACAGCCAAGAATATGTCCTTGATTCACCGTGACAGATTGCTCCTTAAAAAAACACCTTGCAACAAGACGTCTCCTCTAGGAGAGCAACCGTGGGGGCTGAGACCATTCAGCCCTTATTTTGATAAATCGCCTCCTTCTCCCTGGAAAACCCTCTGCATGAAATCAGCCGTCACAAGCCCCTCCTGAAATCTTGGCTATAACTTAAAATGAACAATTTGTCTATTCAGCAACACCATCCAAGTTTTTGGATGACAAGATTTACTCTATAGGGCCATATTATTCTGTGTAAACTTTTTTGTGTTATTAGCATAAAATTAAGTAAATTCTTCCTTAATAGAAATGTTTGAGTTTGTGAGTTCATGTTTGACATCACCCCAAAATTACTACAAAACTACAAACACGTATATGTATGAGAAATGATCACCTTACACAATACATAATATGCTCATGCCATCTCTCACATACACACAGGCAGGAGCATAAAGTATGTAGTGTAACCTCTAGCCATGATTTCTCAACACATTCAGGTTGTCACAGGAAATCAATTTATGGTATATTGCCAACATGGGATGTTCCCATCTCTGCATTTCAATGAGTTGAGCACCCAAAGGAAACCAGTGAGATATGGAGGCTTTTATGCTTTCTAAAAGAACCGTGTCATTGAATGGAAAACATGAGATGCCGATTCATTGAACATGCATTAAAACCAATCATAACACGAAGCACAGATAAGCCGTAAGATAAATAGTGGAGATGGCACGCAGACTATGCATTTAGTGGCCCCAGAGCGTAGATGTCTTATCTACAGAGGAACAAAATTTGTATTTATATTTCTCTTGGGCCCAAACTGCACTTTAACTGTAGTTCAGGTTCAAGAGAGCCACAAGTACAGTTCATCATGTGTTTCCTTTGGTTGGTTTATTCAAAAGTGTGCCACTAATACTTTCATATTCAGAAAGGACTTTTAATTATTTTATACAATGCATTACGCCATTCCCTGCAACTGGCACAGTGACACTCATTTCCTGTGCAGAATAGCACCTTTACAATAACCAACAATGGCACCGAACACTCAAAATAAACCATATAACAATCAATTAGGTTATACTCCATCTGTTGCATACCTCTAAAATGCTCTCCTATATGTAGTATTTTGCTCTGTTCCCTCTGGAAACCAACTGACATCTTAGTTTAGCAGGCCACTCAAGGAAGGGTAGCTAAAACGAACAGTGACTTGGCTATGAGGTGCAGCTGGGTAATTCTTTACCACAGACCGACATGCACTACACAAAATACAACAGACAACTTTAAAACCCATGGATTATTATGCTGAACACTCCCCACACCGCATAGTCAAATAGCCCTGGCTTCGGTGTGTCATTTGAGATATCACTTTTGAGAGACAAAGCGTAAAATAGGGACACACAGGAAAAGAGGAGAGCAGGGCACAGAAAAATTAAGACAAATGTGTCTTCTGAACCGTGAGAGCAATATTTGTATAAACCAGCCTAGAATAACAACATTAGGTTGAGTCAGACTGTCCTATGCATCTGTTGCTGCCATGCGCCCTACGTCTGTGATTAATAGGGCTTTTAGCTTTATCTATTATCTAATGGTGCAAGTGTGGCTTCACTCGCAGCAGATAATATGGCAAAGTGAGATATCAGCTCGGCTGTACCTAAACATCCATATGAATCCCTAGAGAGGAGGGAGGAAGAGAGGCATGGGGAAAAGATGCAGAAGGCGTAGAGGAGGAGGAGAGGAAGGGAGAGAGAGAGAGGCAAGGCCATTACAACGTTTTAGGGGAATTATAGGAACTAACAAATGTCCCTCCAGACGGGCCATCCGTCACTTTCTCTCCCTGGACACATCACAGCTGCCAGCCGACTGTCTCCTGCTTTCATTGCACGCACACACGCACACACACACACTAGCACATGCACACACGTGCTTGGTATAGGGCCAATGCAGATTTGTGTCACTTTTAAACAACTTTTTAACTTTAGATTCAAAGAACTGCCTCAGTTACTTTAAATAAAGAATTGGACAGCAAATGCTACAGCTAGGCTATTTACTTTTGACGGTTTGATATCTTTTCCTAAAGAAAACTAAGAAGACTGCATCTAAGGTTTACTCCCTGTAATCGAACGGTTAACCTCAGACATCTGCAATGACATACAATGACATACAATCAATGGCTCACTTCACAGAATCTCTGCATTCCACGGTCAATAGCACTGGGGCGGTCAGGTAACACAATTGATATTGGTCTGGAGAGGTGCACCACATCTAGGAAGGTTATACCTATTATTTATACATGAGAAGGTACAGGTGGCGTTTAAAAATCTATGTTTTCTTGTTTTATTCTTAAACTTTAAAAAAAAGAAAACAACAAGCACATCACAGTGGTTTGTGGGTCTGTCTTCACAACGTTAGAAGGCTACGCAAAATCAAATCGCTGTGTTGTTGATTATTTATATTTTGGATTACAAACTGCCACATAGCACTACCTTACATTAAATTATAACACAACTAAAATAACTTGAGAACATATACAATCAGGGGGCCCATCAGCTTTACAGACACTATGGGCCGGTTTCACAGACAAGGATTAAGATGATCTACGAAGATCTCCATTGAGAAACATTCGTAGTCTAGGATTAATCCATGTCTGTGAAACCGGCCCTAGATGTTTTAATACTTAGATAAGGATGATGAGTTAAGGGTTTAACACAAGTTCAGTCTTTCACCCTTTCCACCAGATGTTCTTTAATATTCATTATTTTAAAAAGAGTGATATTATACTGTTTGAGGTGCGTCGCTAATTCTGCAAGGAAAACATATTAATGCATTAAGTAGACTATCAATGGTGTGCTACAGTAGCACTGAGCCTTAAGGCAAGCACTTTATCAGAGCGCTACGGCTGCAAGACAGCCGGCAAGTTAGAACCCACCTGGAAATGAAACTGTTGTAACCGTTACATGGCAATGGAGCATGGGTAGGGATTAAGAATAGCCCAGAGGAATCCAGTGAGGTTATTCATTAGGGGGGTTTTTACATGGCGCTGTCTTTACACATTCACATCAAAAATACATAAATTAGTCTCAAGAGAGCGGGCTGTTGGCGATGCAGGAATGGATCCAGCAATACTACAGCTAAGCGAAGGTTTTAAGTCACATTCTGCACTTCACCCAATGCACTTTTCAAAACATTAAGCTTTTGTTAAAATGTATGTCATTTGTTTATTTATTTAGAATAATTTAGGCTTTTATCGTCATTATCAACTATATTGACTGTTAAAACAAGTTTTTGACCATAAATTATATTGAAAGACCTTCAGCTGGTGGCTTTACATTATATTCTTTGGCTACACACAACATGGCAACCAGGCCACAGCGATATACCTCCATCTAGTGGAAAGTATGGAGTATTACAATTGGACAAAGAAAGCTCTGGTCCATTTGATGGGAAAGGAGGATGCTTGCAGGGGACCCTCTCAAAAAAACATCATATTTTGAGAGAATCTAGGATAATATACAAATGGTGAAAAAAATAAACCAAGATGATCCTTAGAAGTCTGTCTTCATCACCTCCCGGAGGCAGACGGTGGCGTAGCAGGACGTGCTCAGGTCAAAGCTCAAGGCCAGAGAGAGCGAGTCCACATCGGGCTCTCCCTCACGGGGAGGCTCCTCCTCGATTTCCCCTGCGCCTTGCAACTGGTAGGAGAGGTGCCTGGGGAAGGCCAGCAGGGGGCGATAGCAGCCGGGCAGGTTGAGCTTGAGGGGGCCGATTCTGAAGCGGCAGTTGTGCAGCCCGTCCTGGAGCAGCCTGTCCTCGTACCACGCACCCAGGGCATTCTCCGGGTACTTGACAGTATTCCCTGGCATGGGCAGCAGCACCTGTCACAGAAAGGATCCGTTATTATTATCTATACCAGCGTTTGTCAACCCTGGTCCTGCGGACCTCCTGCCCTGCATGTTGTAGATGTCTCCCTGCTCCAACCTGATTCAAATGAATGGGTCGTTATCAAGCTCTGCAGAATCCGGATAATCGCCCATTCATTAGTCAGGTGTGTTGGAGAGGGGGAGACATCTACAACATGCAGGACAGTGGTCACCAGGGAAATGCTGACCTATACATTGCCGTGAGCACTGTTCATTCACGACGTGACAGAGTGTCTGTCCCACACCACAATGACACACATTGATTATAGTCTCCCACTCTGCTTTTACTATGTTCTTGGGTCAAATCAATATGGTTAAAGGCAGGCTAAGTCATTCATGCTAACTTAGAGCTCAAATCAAAACCAATATCACAGTAAACTATCAATGTTTTCCTGTTATAGCATACTATGCTCTTTTGTCCAACCTAGTCACAGTAACTAGGTTGGACAGGTGATTGGGGCAAGGCCTAGGATCGGTCAATTAGCTTGCAGTAGTAGACTATTGGCTTTATATGGTTATAGTATACTTCACAATATGTTTAATGTCTAAATACGTTTACATTCTGTGCATAATCCTTTCTCACATACTGTACCTGCTCGAGTGTGTAGACTCCCTCTCTTTCCTCTTCAGCGGTCAATACGTGGACCTAACACACCACACAGGTAAGCACACAACATTGTGGCTTTTTCAATGTCTCAGGAAAATGTGGAATCAGCCATGCCGGAGAAAGGTTGTTGATATTTGAACTCGTTCAATACAAAAACACATCTCCCTTCAATGCCATAGGGTGCTCCCTCAGAAGCTCCGCCCCCCAGCTCAAAAAGCTTGGATGGAATCACTTCAAGTGCTGTTTAGGCTAATCAAGAAACGGTAAGATACGTTTAGAGCAGGGGTCGGCAACCTTAGGCACGCGTGCCATCATGGGCACGCGTAAGCTTAACCAATGGCACACTGGCAATATCT
>JAODTR010020300.1:0-75038 GCA_025399935.1 Amblyopsis rosae
ATAAAGCATTGTATTTGTAATTTGATTGATAAATAATACTAAATTTGTTATACATTTAAATTGATCTGAGTTGTGAGTGTAAATCATTTCTGGTTGTAGTTAAAGATACATATTTAATATAGGTTGATTGGGTGTAGTACTATAATTAGATAAACATAAATTGGGGAATTCAAAATAATATTTTAGGTAGTTTACGGAATAAGAACTCAGGGCCCTTCTCTAATATATAAGGGATAAGTGGGCTACATACATCATATACAGTATATACGCCGAGAAGGAGTCGAGCAAAAATTATGATTATACTAATAAAACAGCTGGACGGAGCGGCAGATGAGAATAAGGGAAGAGAAATAATGATGGCATTACCACAATAGCAGGAGGATAATGAGGGTGAAGCAATGGGGACGCTAAAAACGCATCAGACACCGTGGGCCACATTGGGATATCGCTGATGTGGCACTTTTTGGCGTTTCTGATCCCTGAGGTAGAGTCTCACAGCTGATCCAATGGACGCTGTCTACCCTCCATAGACAATGTCATTCTCTCCCAGACTGTTCCAAGCTCCCCAGTGACCCACCACAGCCCGCGGGTACAAATGACAAATGACTGACATTCTAAGCCTGGCTACCTTGTTGACAGTGTTCAGAAGCCCCAGCGGGGCCCTCGGTGGTCTCAACAGAAGACATGAGGCACTGCAGGGGATGCTCCAAATGATCTCCCCTAGATGCCCTCTGCTCACCTCTTTATATGCTAATAACTCTATTTATGAAGATGTCCAATGTGCTAATTTGTAACAGCTTGGCCAATCAGTGGGGAGCTTTTTATGTTGCTATGGTGTAACTCAGCAGGGGATCTTTACATGGCAGGTGGAGAGCTGGGCTATTTGGTTCCTGTGCAGTCAGCACACTTCCTTCATCTGGCTGTGAACACCAGCTGTGTCCCACTAGCGTGTGTCACGAACGGAAGATAACTGCCTCAAAGTGTTCCCCTTACCTCATTAGATCTTACCAGTGTTTGCCCCTCCTGGCTTTTTATAGTAGGAAACTGGCGTAAAGCCTAGTCTAAAACATGACCATTATCTAAATGGCAACTTGAAATAACATTTGACACTTTTACATTTGTATTTGCATACAATTGCTATTCTTTAACAGAACATTAAAGTAGTTATATTTAGATTTTCTTAATAAAAAAAAAACAAATCACTGTCAATGGTTTTAGATACATATGCCGTATTCTAAAATTATTTCAGTTAATCATTTACTGTATTTTAATTGTTAATCCAAAATTCCAAGATTAACAATCCGATTCTGCCAACCGGAGATTCTTTAGAATACATACTAACAGTAGTAACTATAATTGTTTTTGAAATACTATAAATACTTTCCTGAAACTATTTGCAGAGGACATATTCTGGTCCAGGACCTACTGCATATGTTAGCCAGAAGACTATATATTGAGATAAGGAAGCTGAAGTTTAAAAGCTTTAACAAAAGTTAAATTAGGTTATAAATATATAATATGTTAATGTTCTAGTAAATCAAGTAATGCACTACTTAAAATAAAACCATTGAATCAGCCTGTGACATTTGTATGCTAATGTGAATTATCCAAATTAAAGAAGTGATCCCTTTACTCTGAAAGAACACAAGTGCCCTAATCCATAGCAATCTCCTTAAAATGAACCAACTCTGGACTGGAGACAGTGAACCTACAATGACAACCAGCCTCCTTTCAGAGTCCTATCAAATCACTCATTAGGTCATTAATGAGCTGTTGTAAAAACACATTGTCTTCACCCAATGGGAATGTGAAGCAGCAGGGGTGACAGTGTCTCCATTCCTAACAAAAGAACGTTTCAGTGTAGAGAATTGGCTTCACAAAGTGTGAGAAATTCCTCTTTCCTCACTGGCACTACCACATAAGCCCGGAACACAATTAAGCCTGACAACGTAAGGAGGAAAACAATTGGCCCGTTAGCCTCTTAACAGATGAAAAGGTTTATTTTTCTTCCAGTGGAGCTGCACGATACTCCAGCAATGTTAAACTTTTGGGTGCTTGTACATAAAAATGGGATAGAGTTTGGGGAAGCAAAGGGACACTAAACATCCATTAAAAAGAGAATAATGGCAGATTCATTATAGCTAATGGACTGATTCTTAAAATAATGTTATCAATTGCCAGACATTTACATAATGCTTGAGAAGAAAGATAAATAATGTTTTTAATGTTATAAATCAAACAAAGTGGATCACATTAGCAATTAAAATGCTTTTGCAGCCTTCTCAGCAGGCCGCAATAGACATTTGTTTTTGAAGATGTTGGCCCCGAACACAATATTTGTACAGATTAGTTGCAGTCATTCTTGGTAACATGGTTTCAGCAAAGTCAGACTTTTGAAACTACAGAAAGTAGTAATATATTAGATGTTTGTGTTTGGTCCTGTAGTTGACAAGTTATGTCTTCTGCATGGCCGGCATCCCCATCTCAATGCATCAGATGGAGGGAAATATCTTTGGGCCTCACTTGAATTCATATTGTACTCATACTGTTTTAGAGACACATTAATCATTGTCATGATTTGTCCAAACAAGTCTGTCATAACACTGGAAACTTGGCACAGTCGTAAAACAGCACAAATCATTTGCACTTATCAGAAATTAAAGGGCATAGCTATAAATAGCATGGAATTTCAGCCCATTGCAGTTGACAGGGAAGGAAAAAGCCCAAATGAGCATCATTAACGGGAAATAAACCTTCCACAAGCAGGTACATCTAAACAAAGGAGACCATCCCCTCAGAATGTTTAACTTGTGTGTTGGTTCTTTAACCTAAGACAAGTATTTGAAGACGTGTGTCTGAAACACATGCTGGTTTGATGGGACTATGAAGCATCAATTAAACCCTCAGTTACATAGTCTCACCTTCGCGTCAAAGTCACCGATCTAAGCCAAACACCCAATGTCAGTCATGATTTGTAGTTGCCAAATTAGGGCCCAATTAGAAGTAATGGGCCTTGCGCTGTAAAAGTTATTACCATGCGGATTTGATTAAATACAGCAGTTGGATTGCCATTTCTGTGTACAAGCCTTATTAATGCTGTTGACTGTTTCAAAGCATTACAGACATGTTTAAGGGTGGACATCATATTTATTTAGAGGGCATATAGAGCGTTATGAATATAAATAATTGTAATCATACAAAGTCTCAGGAGTTATTGGCATAAACTGATCAAACATAGATTTAATTGTATAGGACGCACCACAAATCCAACAATTGTTCTTGTATTGTTTCTCATAAAGATGCATTTGTTCCAAACCTTGTGGGGAGACTTGTTTGACAGACAGCAGAGGTAAGGAGCTAATGACTGGGAGCGGAACGATGAGTCAACCCCTTGAGCTGAGTTTTAATTGGAGGCGGGTCGAGCTGTACGATTGTTGCCAGAGTTCAGCTGTGTTTGGTGTCCAGGGGCGTACAGGTTAGCTATCGATAGCTCCTCCTTACCCCCTTCACATCGAACACACACATGCACTTTCTCTTTCTTTCCTTCTTTGTCCTGCCAACGCAAAGCAGATGTAAAGAGGCCATTGAGTTGCGCTGGAGTGCCAACAAACCTCAACGCACATGAAATACTGATAGGTCCCTTTCTGGCCTCGAGATGTAAGCCCAGAGCTTTGAGTTGCTCCATTGTGTCAGTGCACTTTGACACAAAAGGCCACAATGAGAACCACATCTCCACCTATACCGCTGGCTCAGAGGAAAGGGCAGGCACACCATTCAAGCTACCATTAACCCCTCTGCCTGGGCTTTGAAACGCTGAAGAATGGAGGAGTTCCACCGGAGCTCCTTTTTACCCCATACACCTCCAACATCCTCCTCGACCCATTCCCCTGCAGCGGCCGAGACCCCCACACCCCCCCTCCCACTCCTACCCCTCATCCTTTGTTCCATTGTCCCCCGAGTGATGGATCCTGATGGAGCGGTAGAAAATAACTGCCATGGACCCTTCCAGAGACTTGATTGGCAACTCTGGCTCTACAACCTGTCAAGATGGCAGGCAGAAAATACAAGCGCTAGCCCTAAAAAGGCTGGCCTTTAAAAGGAGAGGAGGGCAAGGGTCTGGGTGTTGATACATAACCATCAACAATAAAGGCAGAACTCCCCATAGAGAAGGTGTTAGTCCCTTGCTGGCTTGTCTTTGTTAACTTGCGCTCCTCTGAAATCTCATAGAGGCTGGCTAGTTAATACTGACCAGACCCGGAATGAGATCATGCAAATCTTTTAAGGGCAGCAGAGAGGGCAGATAGTGTTTTACAGAGGGCTTCCTTTGAAGCAGCGGGGCATTATAAATGCTAAATACCAACCCAGACCCAGCTGATCATCATAGCCTGCGGCAATCAATAAGTGAATGAGGGCCAGGTGTTGAGTTTATAAAGCTAGGGGGAGGACCGGTTTCTTACCAATTCGGGGTGAACTGAACACACAATGGAGGGGAAAGGAGATCACAACAATGACTGGCCATCTCTTGCACAAATCAGCAGTAAAGCTTTGATTGTACTCAAACCAAGACTGAGGAGAATCAATAAGCCTTTGTAGAATCTAAAAGCCCTGAGGAAGGGACATATGTACGTGGAATGACATATTTAGAACCTCTAACAAATGCCATAATACCTGACCATACTGGTACACTGTATCTATGAATGCATGCATGCATCATGTCTTGTACTCATACTCTAATGTAATAAGGGGTTTAACTGGTTAACATACATTAAGCAAGATCTTGTTTTATTTTAATGCATTGAAGTTAACTTTACTAGTACATTGTTAAGTTGCAGGAAGTATGTTTTTCTGAAAGACAAGAGAGTTCCTCTGAGCTGATCTCCAATATATCTTCTATTAACAGGTTAATAAATATACCAGTAAATAAAATACACCAGCCATGGATCATATTGTAAAGTCCAAACTCAGCTCATAATAAACACGTATTGCAATAATACAGTAATGTAAGTTATTCTCTAGCTATCATTGCATTCTATTTTGTAAATGCTAATACTGTTTTGCCTACTATTTAAATAATATAACAATATCCTAGAAACAGTGCTAAAATAACCTTATATCACGCCCATTGCCATGTTATTAAAGCCATTCCACCTGTTATTTTGAGTCTTTTAACAGGCTAATGTATTAATGGTTCTGTCCTGCAGGCTACGTGATCCCCATCTGCGCTCCCACATCTAATGTTATCCAGGTATGAGTTAAGCCTGCAGTTAACACAAATCCTCACCCACCACATTCCCTCTTATGAGTAACTGTAATGCAAGCATCATGTAAAGACCTGCAGCGCTGCGGAGAGTGATTGTGACATTTAAAGATAAGCGTTGCTCATGAACCATTTCACCTTAATATGGATCAGAATTAATTCCTATTATTCTCACTTAAGAGAACTGCATCATTTAGGGGAAGTGCAAGGACGTGAAACCCCCAAGGCGGTTGGTGAACAAAGTGAAATAAACCCAGGTTTTTGGTATTTACTGTTACAGCTTAATGCTTTTAAGTGCACCGCCGTACCAAAAGGCAGTGTTGCCATATGCTGCATGAGCCTTGTGCTAGTTAATCAAATGATAAATCGCCAATTCAAAACAGCTGCTTCATGCTATAACCACTCATCTGGTTGGATTTAGAGAAAAACACTAGTAGTTCTATGTGTCTGTGTGTGTGTGTGTTTGTTAAAGAGAGCACGAGACATAAAAGGAGGTTAGAAGGGTAAAGCAGTGTAAGACAAAGAGAAAACTAAATCATAATATAATACACATGTACAGTTTAAGTTTATATTGCCTGCTTCAACACAAACACAAAAGGAATTATTTTACATCCAGTAAATCCATCAAGTATTTATAGTACTCAAGTTGCCACATGTTTCTTCATTATCAATATATTGTCATAATGAATAAGTATGCAAATGTTCATTGTGTAAATTACACCTTGTACTAAGTATAAACATTGCTCACAATAATTTAGCACATGATCAGTTACTCCCATGCAGACTGCCGAATTTAATTTGCATTTGCATTGTCTGCCCTTATTGATATTCCCCCCTGGGTTAAACATTATTTAATTAACTCAGAATTGGTGGTAATAATTATAGCAATTTACATTATCTGAACATTAATCATAAATCTCTACTCTTGCTTTAATAGCTACCATGCTGCAAACCCGCTCCATTCATTAATGTAATTAATTGCCTTTTTTCTCCTCGTAAAATTATGAAAATATTCTCTCTCATATAATAATGCTGGGGCAGCACAACTCAATAGAAGAGGTGATGACAATATTGAATATGAGCTAATGAACTAAACATCTATCATGTGAACATGGGCCTCATGTGATGCTTGCAGTGTGTAGCTAGGTGAAGTGATGCAGAGATTCATGGCACATATCATTATGTTACTGTACTGTTTGATCACACTTTAATTTAAATATTTTATATTTACAGTTACAAAGTATTGGAAGTTACGTTTTCTTTGGTCGATGCAGTTGCACTTCAGTGTTAAAATTAGAATCGGCTCTGTCTTGTTCAGTGAAATTCCATTAGAATTGCTTCACTTCGCACATTCAGAGTCAGTCATCTATTCAGAAGTACATTGTTCAACCCAGTCTGAAGATTATCTTATACTTAGCACTCTAAAGCTGTGGAGAGCTGATAGTGAAGTATTGCCATTTAGCTCAAATTCTCCCCTGCAAGAGAATAAAGTCTACGACTGTGAAAGGTCTACCTCCTCACAAGTGAGAATTTGAATAATCTCACGCAAAGATTACCAGTAAATGGCCTTGCACTCATTTGATATCACAGGTTGTTTTCATTTCAGTGCTGAGGAAAAGTTCTATGTTGTTAGAGAACAAGTCATCTTCATATATTTTGCTTGTAAGTCAGAGAACAACGATGGCAATTGCTTTGAACATTCTAATTTGCATTTTAGAGCAAACTCTCCTTTATTTTCCTATAATGATTGAAACAATCAGATTGCTTTTGTTTCTCTGGATTTTAAACTCAGGACCAACTCAAGGCATGCAGATAGGTCACTATTCTGCCTCTATTTTGAGCATTCTAGTGTTTCAAAATGTCACAGATTAGTAGATATTGATGCCACAAAAATGTCAATGTGGCAGGACTCTGTCTTCATCCTTTTGCCCCTCTCAATACATTTGTCAAAATCCCCATTCGGCTTTCATCACTTTCTTGAATAAACGTGACCTGCTTGGGAACTGCTTTTGGAGTTGCTGTGAGCTCACAGACAACATTACCTGTAAAATATACACAGGCAGTGATAAGGCTATAGCCTCCTCACAGTCAAACTGTTTACAGCAGTACTTTGGAGAGGTAGTGCAGGTACTGCACCGTATGAATATGTTGGGGAAAGACTGAGAGAGTCATAAAATAAATACATTCAAACAAAAACATATTCCACATGCAGTACTAGTACCTCCCAAGATGTGGGTAGAGCGGGTTGACAGGTGATCCATAGGTCGCTGGTTTGAACCCCGCTAACTCCTCACCATGTGTAGAGGTGTCCTTGAGCAAGACACCTAAGCCTAACTGCTCCCGGTGGTCAGGAATTACCTTGCATCGTATGAATGTGTGTGTGTGTGTGTGTGTGTGTGTGTGTGTGTGTGTGTGTGTGTGTGTGTGTGTGTGTGTGTGTGTGTGTGTGTGAGTGTGAGTGTATGGATGAGGCAATTCTGTACAGCGCTTTGAGTGGCCAGAAGGTTAGAAAAGTGCTATATATATAAATCCATTAACCATCCAAAGGCTCCCGTTCACACATACATATATCACCCATGCCACATTCATCCATACATTGATGAATTCATCATTCAGCGACCATTCCATCAATCAACTCAGCATCCATCCACTTGTCCACCTCCTCACCCATGCATCCATCTTTTGGTTATCTGAGCGCTTGTTTTATCCTCCTGCCCGGCCCGGGCGCGTTTGAGGGGATTTGATGGGGCAAGATTGCTAATCCCAACTTTGAACACAAGTCAGCATGCGAGAGGGAAGACCTCCTGGATCCACATACTCTTTTCTTATGATAATGCTCCAATCAGTACCGTGGCTGATGAAAATGCCAGCCGGCTTATCTCAGAGGGACAGCTTGGCAGCGGCAGAGGGACTCCTGGATGCTAAGACAGACCAGCAGACCTTAAACGTGCAGGGCTTGGCTCTTATCTCTCCATAGAACGCTATCTGCATTTGTATGTTATTGGTGCTGCCTGTAAAGTGTGTGTGTGTGCGCGTGTGTGTGTGTGTGTGTGTGTGTGTGCGTGTGCGTTCTTTATGTGTTACATTTCCTATGTGAGCAAATAATTTGTATTACCAAGCGGGAACTGTCGGTGCTGAGAAATGAATCCAAGGTGGAATTGACAACATTTGCAGTTCTTCTAATGACCACTTGAGGCTGGTTGCAAACTGTAGTGAATCTCCATAGAACCCAATGCTAAAATCTTAAACTAGAACTACAGCCTGGTTCAAAAAACTTTCAGGTTTTCTCATTACGGGTACAACTTTACAGGTACAAATGTACATTTATTTTGTACAGTTTAAAATACATTTCGCCAAACATTTATCACATTATTATGGATAGCAGGCGCTGGGAGTCAGATGCTGCCAATATGGCAACGCTGGAGACATCCCAGAGAGCCCAGTACTTTAGACAACCTGTTGTGGGTGATATCATGGACGGTTTGCCCATTTATTGTCTATGGTACCTATAATGTGTGTATGCAAACTTGTGAGATTGTTTCTACAGCAGTAAGCATGGTGTGTGTGTGTGTGTGCATACAGTATGCCCTCTGTTCTATATGCTCCCTGTGCGTCTCACAGGACTCTGATCCATTAAGGTCACAACAACACTGGCGCTGATAACTGCCTGCTACAGAACCTTGTGGGCTAATAGGTGCACTATAAGCCTCATTATAATACTCATAATTGCTTCAGTCTGTTTTACAGGAAGCAATTCACTGACAGTATTAATAGTAGTAATATTAATTAGCTGACATTTTTAATTGTAGACTGTAAAACCCTTCTGACTATTCCAGTCTTAGACATTATTATCGTAGACGGAGAAAACACCTGCTTACAGACGGTAGTGCCCTTCCATATTGCATACTGCAACATGTGCCTGAAGCAACGGGGGCGGGATATCGAAGGGGGGGGGGGGGGCACATTGAGACTGTAAACCAATGGCTGCCACGGGACAGGGGGTGACTATAAAGTATCTCGTGTCCTATAGTAAAACAGGATCGGTGGTATTTGACCTGTCTGTCACGGATACGATGTGTGAAAAAAACCACTCGTAGCCAGCTGTGGACGAGCAGGGGGACGGGCTGATTGACGGAGCTATAGGGAGCATCTCTGTACTGTACATCGGAGGTCAGCTTACACCAGAGGTATTAGGACGGCTTAGGGAGGGCTGAGACGAAGGCACTGTCTGTCTCCTCATTGGCTGCTCACAACGTACAGCTGTTATTGGCCACGCTCCGCTAGACACGGAGGCGACCAAAACAATCTGCTTGTGTGTGTGTGCTCGAGTGTATATTAATTATTCATCATTTTGCATGTGTGTGTGTGTGTGTGTGTGTAGCTGGACTACAAATAAACACGAGTGCTTTTATACGTTTCATTTCAAAGTGCAGGTGTACAGCGGCTGTGTGTGACGGAGGCTGGCCTTACGTATATGCCAGCCTTCCCCAGGGCTACAGCCCAGTCTTAATGACAGGCCATTATCACTGCTGAGTCCACCACAGGACATAAGGCCAGCCTGGCCCAGTTGTGGCAAGAGGGCCCCCCCTTTCTGTCGCAGCCCAGGAATAGCCTGGGCTGTCACAGGCGTATCTCTATGGACCAAACCCTCCCAGAGTCACTTTCCCTTCTTGTGTCACAGCCCACACACACACGCACGCACGCGCACGTGCACACACACACACACACACACACACACACACACACACACACACACACACACACACAAAGTAAAAGTACACCATATATATGTATCAACTGTACGCTATTCATGATTTTTTGATGACATTTTGTGGACCAGGTGTTCTCCAGAGGGTTAATTAGCAGTGTTAATCAATGATTAATTAAAATGAACCACCTCTATTGTCCCATGTTGATCGTAAGAGTGTGGTTGGGTACCTTGAGACAGAGCAACGCTAGTCTCTGTATCTATGTACTGCAATAAGGCCCTAGAGTTTAAACAAAGAGAAAGTTTTGCCTAATGTAGGTTATTTTCTTTGTAGTATTTTGTTTTTATTTTTATTTTTTACTTGGTATTCACTTATTTGTTTGCTTCTAAATTATTTAGTTATGCCTGCTGTCAGATATTGTTGAGCTGTTGCAGAGTAAATACACCTGGAGTGCACATGCGAGTTTTGTCTCAGTTCTGTGCCCAATGTGACCAACCTTAAAGTCTGCAACCAAGTGAACCACAGAACCCCTCAAAAACATTCTTTCTTGCTCTCTGGGATTGGCAGAGCTCGGGGCGGGCTGCGCGGGCAAATGAGGTCTGGGGGTAGGGAGGGGGAACAGGAAGGGGCATGGTGATTACGAGAACCCCTCCCCACTCATCCCGTACCAGATAAGCCTTCCTCTATCATATGATAGGGGGCACAGGCCACGCCAGCGAAGTGCGAATCCATGAGCTCATTTTCCATATGTGCAGCGCTTGGCTTTATCATGCGGGCATCGTAGGCAAATATGAGGAACGCTTTTGCTGTGCTGGTGACCTTGGCCAGCTCTCAACTTACATGACGTGCGAAATAGCTTTGTGACATTGTGTACATGATCATTAGCGCAAGGCCTCGCGTTGGACGGGTGCTGGACGTGAAATGAGATTGCATACATTTCTGTGTGATATTAAGTTAGGTGCAATAAAAGGTGAAACTACACAATTCAAACTCATTGGAACAAGTAAACGTCTGCCACAGCCCCAACAGCTTTGATGTTGAACACGTTTTAATTAATTACGTAAGAGAAAATAAAACAAATGATGAAACAGACAGACAGACAAGGAATCTGCTTCCCATGACATTGACAAGCCCTGTTGAAACCCATTTGCATTGGCTGCAATAGGCTGCATTCCAAATAATAATAATAATAATAATAATAATAATAATAGCACTTGTGTTGAAGTCGATTTGATAGGGGAACTTTACAAAGTGCAGAGAAAAGGGTGGAGGGTAGTGTGTGTGTGTGTGTGTGTGTGTGTGTGTGTGTGTGTGTGTGTGTGTGTGTAAACTGTCAGGCCTTATCAGCTCAGCTCACAAAGGCTGGCCTTTAGCACTGTGGACTATAGCGAGGAGATAGACACAGGCAGTAAAAGAAAACGAGAGCAAAACGTGCATACACACACACACACACACACACACGTAAACGTGTTTCTACACACACACACACACACACACACACACACACACACAGCACACGCATATTTTTTTATCGCGCACACAAATAAAGAAAATAAACAACCAGAAGGAGTAGCTCATGAGGTAACCAATAGCGACAATATCTTCATAATTTTTGACCAGAGGGATCAATTGTCTCTCTGTTCACCGTTCGTTAGCATCTTCCTAATCAATCTCAGCGGTTCTCTGAGTCCATATGCTGTAGACTCTCGTTAACCTCCAGCCCATTGAATGGAAGATTCTGTTTCAAGTGCATCTTGATTAATCCGGATAGAGCTGGATAGCAGCCGCTGACACGCTGTCACAGCTGCCTTGGAACAGAATGGACAGGTGTCTCTTTTTTGCGGGTGTTACTTCCTGTGTGTGTGCGTGTCTGTGTATGTGTGTATGTGTACGTGCATGTGTGTGTGTGTGTTTGTATTTGTGTACATGCGTGTGTTTGTATTTGTGTGTGTGTGTAGACAATACATGTAAATGTAATGGTGGTGGGAGAAAGAAACAAAGAAAGTAAGAAAGAAAAAAAGAAAGATTGTCTGCGTACATTATAACGGCTATTACTCACGCTGGGGTCAGAGTGCCCAGACAGGCGTGTTCTTCCACCTCTGGTACCGTGCCAAGGGTCCCATGTGTTCTTATGCTCCTTCTGGCATATGTGGCACCTGCCGCATGCTGTTGGACCAGCTAGTGAAACCAACTGGTCCCAGTGTTACCCCAACCCCCTCCCCCCCACCCCCTGTTCACCCACCCACCACTGCAGAACACCACAGAATCTCCTTCCACCTGAGTCACCCTGGTGTCTGTCTGCAGCGGTGTGCCATCTATCTGGGTCACGCTTGTGTCTGGGCAGCGGTGTGGTGTTCACCTGGGCCATGCTGGTGTCTGTCTGCAGCGGTGTGGCATCCACCTGGGTCACCATTGTGTCTGTCTGCAGCAGTGTGGTGTCCACCTGGATCACACTGGTGTCTGGGGCAGCGGTGTGGAGCCAGCAGAGGAAACCAGCAGGGCAGAACAAGCTGCTGGAGGAAACGGCGCTCCCTTTAAGGTGATGGGGCATTCTGTGCTGCATCTGCCCATTAATCATCCACAGACAGTGACAGGGTGTCTGTGGCTTAGAGACAGACTAGCTCTCTCACACACAAACACACACACACACACACACATACACACAGAGACACAGAGGAGTTTGGCCAATAATCACCTCCACCTACACACACACACACACACACACACACACACACACACAGAGAGACACAGAGGAGTTTGGCCAATAATCACCTCCACCTACACACACACACACACACACACACACACATGCACGTCCGTCCTATATCTGCCTGTCAATCCATCTGCATTCATCCTCATATGGCTCTCCATCTCAGCCTGAAAAAGGGGGCAGGAAACTGTTCACAGCCCATCAAACCTGCCTCCATCTCAGACCAGGGCGCAACAATGCAGCAATGGAAAATAAACACAGGAGCAAATTCTAAATAAACTGTGAAACGACAACAAACCGGGGAGAAATCAACCAAGCTGTTTTGTTAGCTAATGGTGTGTTAAAATAAAAATAAAGGGTTAAAATAAAAAAAATGTATTTGTGTAAGTGATCAGTTCTTTTGATGCATGTGATAAATATTTCTGCTATGAAACACAATGATCCTCTATCTTGCTTTATTCCATGAAACTACAGCTTTAATATTATTACAAACATTATTATCAGTACTATTCCATTTACCACCACTAGGGGCTATCTACGCCACACGTTTTCACAGTGGGGAATGCAGACAATCATCAAACCTTAGTCAATGACTTAGCAGCACATGATAAAGGAGTACAGACTGAGCATATTAGAAACATGTTATTTTTCCAGCAGTTTGGATGTTACTGATACATCCTTCTTCTGACAGGATGAAAAAAGAGAGGGTACAGAAAGAATGGCTGTGGAGACAGAGCAACCACAGTTTTCCACATTAATGGAATGCGTTTTTATAGTCAAACAAATACTATTTATGCTGTTAAATTATCCACCGAGATGAGAACGCTCAATGAAAAAATTATACCCTTTAGGTTTTCTGCAAATGTATGCTAATAATTCAAACAAATAAACACACTGGAAGATAAACAAAACAAAATATACCAAAAAAAAACACTGAGAATATTTCCTGCACAGCGACCCCAGCTGCTGAGCAGAATGCAAACAACCGTGCGTTGTGAGCACAAGAAACAGATGTCATGTCAACAAACAATAGCGGGCCGCCACATATTGTACTGTACATGCTCTGTTGCTGCATTACTTCCCAATGGGAAATGTTATCTGGAAATCAATGAGAGAGAGAGAGAGAGAGAGAGAGATGAGTTAAGGGATGTAGAGTGCAAGAAAAGGACAAATAATGCTTGGCATTTGCAGCAGCAATACTGTCAGAGGATCAATAGTGGAGCACAAATCTGCAATGTGCATCATGCACTCTCAGATGAGAAATATTGCCTGGGAAAGCATGCTACAGGGGTAATAGAGGTAATATGTATTAGAAAGGTAATGGAGAGCTTAAAGAAGACAGTGATGTTAACAGAGTAAATTAGGCAAGCAGGCCTAGTGATGGATGGTTGAGTGGATGTCCATCTAAACGCTTTACAAGGAAATAGAATGTATTTGGATGTGCACTTTGTTTCAGCACATTGACACGTTAAAAGTCAAACAGTCAAATACATAATAATATATCTGTTGATGGCCTATCGAGTTGGGACGTCATAGCCCAGAAAAGCAAAATAGATGTATTATAATAGTATTACATAGCTATTTCCTTGATTTCTTTCAGCAGCTGACACTTTGATCTGAGGAATTGTGGGTGTTTGTTTATGAAACAGATTTACATGAGCATGGGGTTAATTCGTTCTTCATATACTTAAGCTCAACCCGCTTTTACAATAAGAGTGCTGTTAAAGGACCTCACCTCATTTTGTGCCTGGATTGATTACCCTTGTGGCTGAAACCAGTACTACAAAAACATTGTAATTGCTTTGATCTTGATCTAAATGCATGTTGAGTGGGTATAATTCCTACTAATTCTACTGCTGCTTATATTGTGCAGATTCATACCATTTGAAACCCCAGCGTCCAGCTACAGTATGTGGCTATTCATGCATCATCGTGTTTTAAAAACGTGTGTTTATGTGCTGTTGTGTGAGCTCCTCAATGCAAAACTATTATTGTAGTATTGAAACCAAATCGTCTAAAACGTTATGGAAATGCAAGCTAGCAACATCATGTGACAGCAGAGAGGAGCTGGTAGTGATTTCCTAGTGCCTTAGAAACACATTAGTGGTTAGACGTTACTCAAAGAGAAAGATGTTGGGCATAATGATCCAGTTAATGACTTCATTAAATAAAAATGGAGACCAGATACGATCCTCAGTATCCCTGCTGTTAGCACTGCCAAACAAGAGACAGAAAATAAATGAAACAAAGAAACAACACACATTTCTCATGATTATTAATGTTACGTGTAATACTGTAGTAAGATACTGTTTCTCCAGCTTTAAATGTGCTTACATGATTATTACCTTGACTACAGAGGGGTAAAAATCACAAAGACTATCTGACAATGTTAATACATCTGCAAAAATTGACATCAAACTGGATTATGGGTGCGAGGGGGTTAGAGAGAGAAAGAGAGAGAGAGAGAGAGAGAGAGAGAGAGAGAGAGAGAGAGAGAGAGAGATTCATAGCAACATATTTACAGTGACAGGACCAGTGATATATTGAAATCTATATGTGACCGAAGTGGGAAGAAAAGCAATGCATGTTATTACAATTAACTCCCATGTTGGATCAATTTAGCAATATTTCTCCATAACAACAATATAAAATGCTGTAATACAGTAAACTACCCAAAAAATGTATAATAATGATAATTGATGAAAAATGAGTGATAATTACTGTATGTTTGGTATAAGTTCAACAGACCTGCAAGTATAGTGTAGCCACGGCTGATTAGCACTGCTCTGCTGTTCATCTGTGAGGATGGGGCTTGAATGTAGAGCTGGTAATTATCTTCAGGCAGCTCTTTGCTAATAGCTAATCACAGAACAAATACCCCTCTCCTCTAACCCCATAGCCACCCCCACATTTCCTAGGCATGCTGGCATGCTGATCTTTTGCAGAACAAAACTCCTGTCTCCCCTGCTCTCTCTCTCTCTCTCTCTCTCTCTCTCTCTCTCTCTCTCTCTCTCTCCCAGTCACCATAATGAGACCTTATAGGCGGGAGGATCTCGGCTGTCGAGAGGCCATCTTCCCTCCGCAATCTCCATAATGATCCTCTATCTTTTGCGCTGAGGTGAGCAACAGGCGAGACATTCACCATGAATGTGCGAACAAGGGCATATGAGATAACGGGTGGAGAGAAAGCGGAAAGCGGTACAGCCAGACTGTGGCATTATGTTGGGAGCGGTGTTGAGTGCAGTGTGGGACACTCCCTTAATAATAATCGCCCACCAGTTCCGTCGACACAAGGCGCCCCTTTATTACGCATGAGTCAGTGGGGCCCATTACAAAGTACCGCCCTTCCCAGCGTCGTGCTGTTCCACGGCTTACAGCGATGGACAGGCCTGATATTAATGATATAGGCTGGACGCAAATTTGACCATCCAGTCCAGGGGAAGTAGACTTGATTGCCGTGTCCATCTTAATAACAGTCTGTGAGTCTTTACCACGTCTTTATACTTTCTATGGGGAATTCACAAATTTGCGGTTTTGTCTGTCCGTTAATCCGTGTTCTCTTTTTCTCGTTCTCTCCCTCTTCCTGTCTTGCTTTTTGATTTCTCTTCCAACTCTTCGTTTCCATCGATTTGGACGGAATCCACCTCTGTCCCCGTGTGTATTGTCTGCGTGTGAGTGTGAGAGTTTGCCTGCACAGGCACAGGAGTAAATATAGAGACGAAAAACATTAATCAGGCTGTCTCCAGACAGTCCTGACATCACAGGCCTATAGCAGGATAAACACAAATCACCACACGTGCACGCACACATGCACACACACACACACACACACAGGTTGTTTCGTCTGGGGGCAGACCCGACCCTGTTTTACTGCGGTAGAATAAACAGGTAATCAGTCTACAGCGGGACACTAATTGGCATGCACGTGCGCTCACACTCACACACACACACACACACACACACACGCATATGCCCATACTTGTTCACACACCTTTTCCACACACAGACACGCATGAATACATATGTGCGCACACACATACACGCACACACATGCGCGCGCCCACACACACACATGCCTGGGCCGATCTGACTGGTGAGAGAAGAGTTGACATCATATGGGTGACCTAACACACTGTCGTCAGTAAAAGCAATGTTTTCCAAGCCAGAATCTGCCGGTTGGCACTGCCAGCACTGCTTCACTGAAAGAACAAGCAAACCTTCTCCTTGTGGACTTATCGTAATAAACGTTTTAATAATATTGCACTTGCGCCTGCATTGGTACTCTGAAAATATATCAGTTGGAAAATCCTGCAGTATCCTGTCTGGATAAATGCACCGATTCTGCCTGCCTGCCTTGCTGCAATGAAACCTACAGGTCACAATAGGCCATTTGTAGAATGTAATTTCAGAAGGTGCTTTTTTTAATAAAGAACAGGTGTGAGCTTTCTTGTACACACCATTGAAAAAAAAAGAAAAGATAAATTGGTTAATGTGTCTGCAATTTTGGATTGGATTTGATGTCTGGTCCAAACAAAATGATAGATGCTTTAGGCCCTTTTTAAACATTGATCACAACAAGTATATATCCAATTATGGCATTAATGGAACTATACAATATATATAATACAACACAATATCATACAGTGAGCGTATTGAACGAGACACGGAAACATTATCATCGCAGTGTATCATTTATTTGTCTCTGTTTTTGAAAGAATCAGAGTAACACACACTCATATAATCACAGACACTGAACACACACACACACACACACACACACACACACACACACACACACACACACACACAGGGTGTTGGTTGGTTGATGTGGTGAGGCCTGTGTGCAACAAAGAAAGCGTTGGCTACAATTGCCCCCACCGACCTATCGGAGGATTATTTCACAGAGCAGTGGCGGGACACAAGGTTAAAGAAGCAGGCGTGGCCCCCCTCTCGGTCCTCGACAGACACCCTGCTTTGGCGATGCAAGGAACACACACAGAACACACACAGCGCCCCCCGCATACACGCAATCACCCACGCAATGTTTTCTCGGCACAACCACTGACGGAAGCCAAGGTGAAGGCGATGTCTCTTACTTACTGCATTCTGCAATTGTTGTCCACTCCCCCTCCCCCCCCACACACACACATCCATGCACGCACGCACACACACACACTAACCCCCACTAACGTCCTTGGTTCAACCGTTCTATAACCTATGTCATCAATCTCCCGATCCCCCTCCCGGTACAGTCGCTCAGCTAGCTGCCTCCATTGTGTGCCATACACCATTAGCGCTGGGAAACCTGGGAATCCTGTTTGGTGCGTGTCATTCCCTTTATTCCGAGACACAGAGAGACATAGAGAGAGAGAGAGAGAGAGAGAGAGAGAGAGGGCGGGGATGGTGCCATATTTTGCTAATTATGCTAGCAGGTAGACAAGCCTCCAGAAGCCAGCAGAGGGTTAAATGTGGGTGTACTGTAGTGCTTATTACTCCGAGGCATGATGAATGAAGATGACATAGAGACACTTATAATTCACTAACAGTAATACCCAGAAGGACAATGCCCCGCGGGCTTACACCACAAAAGCCCTTTCAACGTTGTACAGTAGGCTATAATGGCAATGATAACCCTTCGCACTGTTCCTTCATGTACACCTCGCTCTGGGTGTCAGATGTTGTTGGCGCAAACAGACAAGTCAATTATACCGAACCTGCCACCGGTGTGAGGATATTTACCCCTGCGACAGCAAATGCCTGTTCAGGGAAGAGGGGGAGGGAGGGATTGAGGGATGAGGGGGAGGGGTTGCTATAGCATTCATTTTCACACACATTTGCGCGGAGAAAATCACTGGGAAATATCGGGGTTGTGCGGTGAAATGGCCGAGGATGGAGCTAACCTGGAAGATACGGTATACGTACATACTGTTAGCTGTAGCTACTGTTAGCTGCTATCTGAGGCCAGTACTGGCACTGAGTATGGGGTCTTAATCTGAGGCAATCGGAACAGCCAGATCCTCATAAGGGCTCTTTTCAGCCGATTATGTGGCCCGGTGCTTCAAGGAGCCTGGGGTACCCTGTGCCCCTCCCCCAACGACAGCCCATAGCCTAATCATCACCAAGCCACTCTTTTGTGCAGCTTTTCCACTCAGATTTCATGTTTGCCCATCTCATGAGAAGGGGCGAGCGGAGACATTCCACACGAAGACCTCCCGAGACCTAAGCCTCGTTCGGCACATCCGCGCCACAGCAGATGGACAAACACACACACACACACACATGCTGTTTTGAACGCCACCCATGACCTCAGTAAAGGCATATGAAGCCTGCTCAGGCAGTCACTCCCTGTGTCAAACAAGAAGGTAGATTATGGACATATTGACGTTCCCTATGCAGAACGGTAGGTCATCATTTAACGATACATGTCATGCCCGTATCCAGACTTCCACACCATAAGGGGCCCTTACCACACAGCCACCCCCCACCCCTAGTCTGTGAGCCCATCGCTAGCTAAGGGTGTTGGGGTGTTTCCCTGGGGAGCCCCACAGCCCTGGGTGTTAGTGTTGCCACTAGGGTTTTATAGACTCCCCACTGAGAGCATCTCCTTAGAATAGACAATAAGGGGTATTTATCCCCTGGGTGACCGTGCTGACCCTCTAAACTCACTCCCCTCATTCGGCTGGGCAGAGACTGGCGGTCTCTTTCAGGATGCTTTTCACAAGGCCCCACAAAGCCCCTGGCCTGTGGGCAAGCTGTGCTCACAAATACATCACTCATTCACGCACATGCACAATAAATAATGCAGGTGTCAGCAAGTTGGAAATGAACTGAACTCAATAAAGGGTAAAAAATAGATACATAAAAATCTATCAGGCTTGGAGGCTTGTTTCATAAAAGATGTGTTGCACACATTTTATACAGCAATGATGAAATTATAACTTTTGTTAAGAAGCACATTTACTGTGGCGATAAGCTTTATTGATGAACCTCGACATTTTCTTAAAAGAACACATTGTCTTCTCTGGGTGGCAACCTTTTATATCCAATATTGTTTTTACACAAAACTGAAAATACTGTAAAAACTGTCTTGCGTTTCTATTGCTTCATGCTTGATTGTAGATATTTGAATAATTTAAGGCTATACTAAGTACCTCCAGACACATGGAGCCCTATGGCTATGCAAAAGAGTCGCTAAATATTCCAGGGGCTGTGAGGGGGATACTATATTTGTGCCATCGATATGCAGAATTGATGTTTGATTATTTGTACATTTATACACACACGTCTGGGCGTAAACCTAAAAATGTAACACATGCATGCTATGTTGACTTTGACCTCCTGACAATAACTCCAAATCAACAGCCCAGTGATTCACACATAAGAGATGAACAGTTTTCATTAAGGGAGAGAGAATCTATTTTCAGCCTCCTCATTTATGTCGTCTTTTCTCACCAGCCATGCTCGTCCCGTCCCCTAACCGTGTTCTCTCTCTCTTCAAACAACACCTCCCTCTTTCAGCTTCACTTCCTTTCCCAGTTCGCATTGTTGTTGTTTTCTCCCCCCGATTCCTCCTCTTTCTTTCACCCTCTGTTTTTAATTCCACCCCCTGTTTTCTCTTCCAGCTTTGGGGTGTGGGAGCTATTTCATTTGGTGTGGGGGTGTTTGTGTTTTTGTGTGTGAGAGACCTTCTGTGTTGGTTATTGTGTGTGTGTGTGTGTGTGCGCGTGTGCATGTGTGTGCATGTGCCTGTGTGTGCGTGTGTGGCGGGGACATAGCGAGGGGTTTCACCCCCCACTTTAGTTTATGTGCGTGTCCTTTTGGGACCCCTGTCGCAAGGAAAGAGGCTTCTTTTCATCCCTCTTTGCATTCCAATGCATCCTATACATCCCTGTAAGCTCCCTGTTAAATGCGGAGAGAACAGGCCAAATATGTGGAGCGGGTGAGAGACGTCTCTGTTCTTCACCGTTAGCATTATTATCTGCTGGAGTCTGTGAAGGAGACTATATTGGAACACGCCACATGATGGCAGGAATTAGTCTGTCGCAGACCCACTGATTTACAGAGGTATATGAATGATTTACGTCAGAGAACACGGCCTGTGGGAGCTTATAAATAGTAACACGTGTGTTGTTAATCATTTATTAACAGAAATAACAATGTTCTTTTAAACCTGACACCATCTTGTCTGTGATGTGTGTGGCACAACACTGGATGTTTCCCATACAGAAAAGTTCACAGATATGTTATATTTCAAAACAGGCCCAAGCAAACAACCACATTTATGTCTTTGAACTTTCTATTTTTCTTTTCCACTGGTCTCAGAAAGGATGGTTGAGACATAACATGTGGTTTGGCCACTCGTGCTACAACAATAAACGAGGCAGACCGCCATGACAACAAGCTAGCGTAGTTCCACACCCGCGCCACACTTGTAAATAAAGGTGCATTTAGGGTGCATGAAGTGAAAATCCATTGTATATTTACCACAATATTTTTTGTTTCTATGTATCTATGTATAATTACATACTTTCGTGTTGTGGATAAATCTTTATGGAGGGGACAAAATCATATTTTTTTTCATAAGAAATTAATAAAAAAAGACTAAAATTCTTAATGAAACAAACAGCAGTCAGTTATTAACGTGTCCTTCAAGTTTAGGCTTCCCATCTTAGATCCTAAAAAGAGCTAATCCCAAACTGACCTGTCAAAGTCAGTGAAACGTCCACGTAATGATTATCACAGTTTGCACTGTGTTATTTGCTATTTAGCAGCTGACTTTGATCTGTAGCCTAAATACTAGAGCTAACAATCGGTGTGTACCGTCGCAGGCTACGTTACAGGGTCATGCCCTGCACCTGTGAGAGAGTGAGTGTTAGCTTGTGAACCTTGACCTCGACCTGACCCAAACTAATGGGTCTACAGCAGGTAAAATATGTCCAGAGCGCAGAATGTGTGTGTCGAGAGGGTGCATGTGTGAGGTGTATGTGGGTGTGGTGGTGTAGAGGCCAGGTGGAGAGCTAAGGGGGTTTAACAGGTTGGGCATACATGTCTGCGTTGAGTGTGCTGTGGTTTGCTGTGGGGTATCAGGTGCAGGGGAGTCACAAAGGCCACACTTGAGTGGCGTTGATCGCGTTGAACGTGCGTGCACATGGCAATGGCCTGAGCGAGGTAGCCTTAACCCCGCTAAGTGAAATGTTTGATCCAGGGACCCCATAAAATGCTGCCATATGCCCAAGTTCACGCTCTCAGCATTCCCTATGACCCCATGTTCACACTGCTAGCCAATCTTTCACCCCCGCGTTGGATTGCCTATTAAACATTTGCTCACGTAACTTTCACATTGGCTTGGGAATTAGCTAGGCTGGTGGCCTATTGGCAGTTATACTGAACTGAAAAGTGAATAGACGAGTGCAGCTGACATTACCATTACCGTAAAAGCCTTTTTGGTCCGACCAAAGCTGAGCGAATTCAGGCAGACAAGGGTGTGATGTGCACACGCAGTTGGGTGGGTCCTTCATCATGCCCCCCTTCCCGCCACCACCACCCAATTGGGCCAGCGAGTATACTGATGTAGCAGCACCCACAAAATGACCACAGCCACAGGCAATGTGCTTTGAGCTGTTCTGACAGTATTTGGGTTGTTGTGTTATGTGTGTTCATGTATGTTGTGTAGGTTCATGTATGTTGTCCCATTCAGATGGTTGTCCACGTTTATCTTTCGTCTATTTAGTCCCTTGAGTTGTTTCCCTCAAGAGGAAATCTCCTCTTCCCAGGTCATGGTTGCAAATAAAAATTTGTTCTTAAAGTACTGTAAATAATTTGCCTGGCTAAATAAAGGCTAAGTATATTAAATAACATGTTCCATTTAGTGACCTCTGTTTGTAAAAATGGCCTGCCCAGTCTCAGGGAAAGCCCCTAAACGTAATGTCTGCATTTGCCTACTTGCACATTTCCCTGCAGAACATTCACCTCCACACCTGCCTGAATCTCCCCAATAGTCACAATATAAAAACACTTGCTCCTTCCCTTAGCATACCATTCCCCACTTATACTAACCAGGAGCACCGGAGATCAGTGGCACATTAGTTACAAACCATTGGCTTTCACAACAAAACCTCGGGGTCTTTAGATGTGAGCCAGCCAAACAGAAAGCAGAGGGAGTAGGTGGATTCTGTTTCGGGGTCTGTATTTTGAAGCCATAAATCTCTGCTAAATTAAAGCTCATCCTCGGGGGCGAGGCCATGCATCGGAGACCATTGTGTTGGTAATACACATTAGAGTCTGGTTGGCTGACCACTTTGAGCACCACTGAGGTGAGCTTTGTAGCTTAGGCCACACAGTTGCAGATGTGGCCCTCGCCAAGACCTGCTGACCGCGCTAAAAGTAATTATTTGTATTAAATATGGTGTGATGAGAATGTGATGAAAACACAATGCAATGGCAGGGAATAAATGGGGATTGGAAGTAAAGTCTGGACGCCCTGTAGTAGGTCTTACAGTAGTTTCTTTTCCATCTTTCCCCTTTGGGAGGACGGGAATGTGGGTGGAGGAGGGAAGACAGGAGGGTTTGATTTCGACTCCCCTTGTAAAATCTCGTTTTCCCCTCCTACTTGAAAGTGTTTTACTCAGATCCCTGCAAGCAATAACATGCATACACTACACTGGCATCTGCACAATGACATATAAACAACACACATGAAAGCTGGCTGTGCACGAGGCTTTTAAAAAGAAGAAAAAAGTGTATTAATGACAGACAGTCAACACTCTGATCTTCAGAGAAAATACGTGAGGGAGATTTTGACACGCAGAGTTTAACTCAGGCCTGTAAAGTTTTTTTAAAATTATTTACAAATCTCAGTAAAACCCGCACAAAGCCAACACCAATTTACTGTTTGTGGGCCAGTGGCTAGAGTGAGAACAGTTTATTGACAAGCAGAGAATGCAATAAATAATAACAGCTTTCACAGAGTCATTTCATAGCCTCGTAAAAATAATGAAATGTTTCCTTACTTCATCTGCACGTGTGAAATAAACGGAATTACAACCTTGGAAATTGTTCTGGTGTCATGAGCCAGAAGTCTCTGACTTACAACTGAACTTCAGGAATCTTTGTATTACCTCAGAATGGTCTGGCGATAAAGTTGAACATACTTGATGTGGTGTGTTCACTTACATACAAAATGCTTTCAGATTAACCACCTTAATAAAGCACAGAATACATTTCTGTAACAATACAAAAGCATGTAAATTTTTATCTGCACTGTACTTTCCATTAACATGAATATTGCATGCGTTATTAAATGTTTAGATCAAGTGCAGCATTTGAAGTTAAGAATTACTGACCGTCAGGCCGGTTTATAAAACAATCTATAAACATGTTAATGCAGCTTAGATAATATTGTTTTAAGTGTGAGCTCATACAGTGTAAACAAAATGCAAAGTCATATTTTACACCCTTTGTTCATAGTGGATGATTTAAATGTAACGGGAGCATCTCAAGTATTTTGGGAGGGCCATATATCCCGTCAGGAAGCATCTCTTCTCTGGGGGTTCCCTGGCAGGGCCAAAATTGGTGCCAGTGAGCAGTGGTCTCGTACAGGATAAATACTATACCCTGTTTTCACGTGAGCTCGTATGAGCAGTTGAAGACAGACAGAAACTCCAGATAAAAGATAAGATAAAATTGCTGGAATTACAGGGAGAGAATGGCAGAATGCCAGCATCCTAAGAAATGTTGACCGTGAACGGTTGTAAATAAATGGCAGATCTAGCAGCTATAGATGCTGAGTCATGGCTGTCTCTGGTCATTTTAAGGAGGCATTTTGTTTCCTTATATCGTTGCTAGACCAATGACCAGACCATGTTGTTGTATGTAATTGGCAATATCTGGTAATATCACTAAATCCCTATTTAGCAGTGTAGCAGATGCTGAAGCAAACGCGTTAAATATGCCCACAGACAGTAGTGAAAAGAGATAGGCTCTGCCTTTGCTCTCTCTCTCTCTCTCTTTTGTTCAGACAAGCACCCATGCACACCCGTGCGCACACACACACACACAAATGTGGACTATAGACACTCGTTAAGGAAACTAACGAGTCACAACGTTCTCAGACCCCAGCCCGGCAACAGGACCAAATGGAGTGTCCCATTCAAGACTCATGTTTTTTTTTATTCTTCATTCTTTTGTCTAAAGTGTCTTTTGACACTAAAGTGTATTTTGACACTAAATGACTCGCTCCTTCTTGCAAGAACAAAAAATAAATAAAATGAGACACACAAACACCATTTCTCCCCTCTGGTGCAAAACATTGCACGCTTTAAGTGCAGCTCTATTTCCCCAGCACCATTCATGGAGGGAAACAAGTGGTATTAATGGAGATCTAGTTTTGTGATTACAGATTACTGCGGTGAGTGACTCCCCTTAGCGAAGAAGAACCCTTTAAGTTGTATAAAATCCGATAAAAGGCAAACGATAACAACCGGTGCTTACAAAACCAAACAAGAAGAGGAGAGCATGTAGCCTGTAGCTATGTGTGCTAATGCAATAAACCATTTTAATCGTTGCAGGCAACTTTCCCAAACTCGGACTGGGCATGCAATTTCAAGGCTAATCAGGTAGATTTGTGTTCTGCTCGGGGTGAAAGTGTTGGAAATGTGCAATTATTATATGAGGGCTATACCCAACAGCATGTGGGCATACCGTACTGTCACTGTGGGCGGAGCCTACGGTGCTGAATACAGAAACACGCGCAAAGCATAGACAGAGCACGGAAAGAGCTCTTAAGAGGACCCGCATCAATTACCACCATTACTGCACATTACCCAGACCCTCACAGTCCTTCCTGTGTGTGTCCCTGCGCTCATACAAGCTCTCCAATGCACCTCAGGCTAGTCAGGAGTGTGTGTGTGCGTGTGTGTGCGCACGTACGTGCAGGACCCTGCATGCATATGCTCTTTTTTTATGCACGTGTGTGTGTGTGTGTGTGTGTACGTGCGCGTTGCTGGGTAATATATCATCCAAGCTTGAATGGACCCCCAAGCCAGGAGTTAATGAAGTGAAATGAGACTTATTAGCCAAAAACCTTTAAAGTCACTGACAAGGCTAGCGCGGGGAAATAAAGACAGCTCCAAATTATTAATGACAGCAGAGACACGGCGGCACAAAGGGAGTGTTGCCACTCGCGCAGGCCGCAGATTTTTCCCTCTCGTACTGAAGTAAGAAAAAAACGAAGATTAAGCATGATAATGAAACAGGAGCAAAGCAGTATTTTATATCTGTGAAAATGACCTCTGAGGGGAAAAAATAAAGAAAAAGAACATGAAAAATCCACGCGCTTTACTTGGAAATGGTTCCAGCCATAACTACAGCTTATGATGATGCAAGATGGCCTCGCCTTTATTTTCCTCCATTTGGGCAGGCAGGATAAGCCCACGGTTTGCCCTCTCTCTGCCCCGCAGCAGATGTACAGAGTTGACACTATCATATGATCCACTGGGGCTATTTTTCAATGGTTCATTTTATTTTTTATTTTCTTCCAGGCAAGCGTGCAATGCAGGTCACCTAAGCCAGGTAACACCGGGCCTAATTGGGCAGGCGCAACTTGTTATCTGGCTGATTACTGCCACTTCTCATCAGGTAACCCCGGCTCAACAAGAGGATGTGGGGGAAATGGTACGAGGTCTGACGTCCAGCACATGATTGAGTGTATGGCTAGGGGGCTCTGGTGGACCCCAGCTTAGGGGCGGGGGGGGGGTTTCTGAGGTCAGTCAGCGGACAGGGACACATTTCTCATCTCGGGACGGCGATTGGCGGGAGCCTCCACATATGGGGTGTGTAGGCCCAAAGCTCACAGCCTGCCAACATTTGTCAGTTAAAATAGGTTTAAAACCCTGTGTGTGTGTGTGTGTGTGCGTGTGTGTGTGTGTGTGTGTGTGTGTGTGTGTGTGTGTGTGTGCGTGCGTGTGCGGCACTTGTATTATTTATTTATTTTTTGGAATGCTAAAGCCACTGGTGGACAAAGATAAGATTAATGAAAGGGTCACATTTCAGCCCGTTACCTTACAAATGTCAGCGCCTGACTGACCCTTTGCTCTTTGAAGCCTGATACATCTGGTTGCCTTTGACTGAGAGCCAGAGGTTGTAGGGTTGGACTGAACAAACCCCAAATGCACTTTGTCCTTCCTCCAGCCTGGGTCATAACCCCATAGCGACCCTTACAGTGATTGTCAGAGAGGTCGTTTGCCAAGCCACAAGATAGAAGCACTTGTAGCCTAAAAGGCAACGCTTCAGGAATTTTGATGGTACCTGCTTAAGAGGTAAAGGGTTAGACAAACTTAGCTAAAACCCATTCCAATACCGGGTATGGTGGTCGGAGGTTACAGCTACTAAGTGGCTTAGCACTACCTTGGTGCATGTAAGATAACCATGGCGGGGCATTCCTATGTGCACACAGACATAATTTAGATTGTGAGAATCTACTGTACAGATTAGGTTAGCTCAGCCGATTTGACATACGCTTCTTCCATAATAAATCATATAAAATGTACATTAACTCCTCTTTGCTATGCCTCATAGTTAATCCTCCGATAAGAAAATATCAGCCATTTCATCATTCAGACAGTAATGTTTCTCACAGCAATCAGATTGGCAGCCTACAATGTGAATTTAGAGACTGCTCTTTGACCCGTAATCACCCTTATTCTATGTAATACACTGAATGAGAAAAGAAAAGGGAAGATGAGGTTTTATATTATATTTTTACCCCGTTTCCCATCTCGGCACCTTCACAGCTCTGTCAGGCCATAATGAAGCCTTACCTTCAGCACGCCAACTCCCCATTATAATAAATGATTTAGCCACACTCACAAAATAACTCACATAGTGACAGAAATTGGGCAGAGAGCTGACCTAGATTTATGTCGGCCCTTCATTTTACCTTTTCTCCCCCCACCACCCATCCAGGAAAAAGAACGTTGTACAGAAACACGGTGGAATGTGATTCTACAGAGCCACCGAACAGGGTGCGAGGTGAGACTAGCAACTCCACAGGACACATGCCATGTCTGTCCCAACTAACGTTGGAATTGACAGGCTGCGAAAGAAAAACATATTTCTATATGTATTAATAGTCGCATCACAAACCGTTTTTTTGTGCTCAGTCGCCGACCATATACTGATTCAATCTGCCATTCCAGATTTCCAGATACACAGAATACAAGCATTAGATTCACCTTTGCCATTTCTGAATAGTATCATTCACATATCAAGAGTGAACAGAACTGCAATGTGTAATAAGGAAGCCGGTGAAACTGAATAAAATCAAAGATACGTTTAATGAAACAAAAGCAAGACATAAACATCCGTAGACACATTTACCCTTAGTTTTCACAAATAATAACCCGCAAGGGCCAACACATACTGAACAGATAAGGACAGGGAAGCAATCACATAGACGAGGAATAGGTGTGGGAGTCCCTGACTGCCACCTGTCCCAGATCGGCCATCAGTACTCCGGTCGGAGGGCGCGGCCCCGCCGTGGGACATCGACGTGACACAATGGAAAAATATTGAATGAGTAGGGAAAATGCGGAATCGTTGCCACCGCCATAAGTAGTTGCCGAGCAGATATGGTTCTTCTAAATTTCCCAAGCAAAAGATTTTAGACTATACACTCTGCTATCAATGTCAACATGAGAGTGAGCACAGAGAGGGAGGGGTTAAAACAGTGCTACTGTAGCTGTCTTTGTATGGGGATCATTGGTGCCAGTTTTATAGCTTTACTGTCTCCATCTGCCAGGACCAGTATTGAACACTAGCCTTCAGGCTAGAAGATAAACAGTTGTCTGTCTGGGAAGGGAAGAGCCAAGCCAAGCAGGAGGTGGTCTGGGGTGGATGTGTGACATGGCCTCATGGAGACGACGACACATCAATACATGGGCCAGACGCAACGCGCATCATTTACACAGGAAATATGTATGTCTGCGTGTGTGTCTGTGCTGGGGGGTTGTACATGGAAAACTTAAATGTCAAACTGTTCATCCGGCAGTGGAAACGGAGAACAGCAGTAAAGTGTGTGTGTGTGTGTGTGTGTCTGTGTGTGTGTCTGGGGATGAAGGGGAAGGGGGGGGGGGGGGGAGTGTGTGCAGACCTTTGGGACCAGGGAGGGTGGAGATAAGCCACCAAACCCCCCTCCCCCCTCCCCCACAGACACACTCACCTATCATCAGCTTCCATCATTCTCTGTCTGACTGCATGTCGCCGCGTTGGGGGTCCCCAGTCCTGATAACCCTAAGGAATGAACGCTTTACATGGCATGTCATTTAATATACCACACACACACACACACACACACACACATCTTACAAATTCAATTCATCATATGCAAATACCTCTAACCACTTCTCCACAACCTACACACACGTGCACACGAACGCACACACGCAGAGTTTAAATTCTTAATGACATGTAGCCCATGAAGACAGAGAACTTGCATCTTCTCCAGCTAATATCTCCTCATGGATCATTTGCAGCAGCACATCATCTGTTTAGGAAAGAGGGAGAGAGAGAGAGAGAGAGAGAAAGAGAGAGAGGGAGAGATACAGACAGAGATAGTGACAAACGACAGGAGTGTAAAAGCCAGGCCAGGCAGACAGAATGAGAATGAATGGCAGCGTATGGGAGTCCTCACGTCCCTTTGATGTGCCACTTTGAGCTTCCTGAAGTAAACGTGGGCTAATTGTCTGGATCAGGGATCTGAGATGCTTATCTGTGTCTGCGTGTCTGTTTTCTTCTGAAGCTTCACTGTGTTTCCTCTGACGGCATAGAAAAAGGCCGACCCTGTCAGACACCATCAGGAACAAACAGGAACAAATCCATACACACACATACACACACACACACACCACACACACACACACAGCACCTATAACCGCTCCAATCCGTCATCCACTGAGTGTGAGGTCTCCCAGGCACCAGTTTTGACCACGCTCAAATCTTCTGACCTCATAATCCTGTGAACGCACATCACAATTAACACAGGGACGATAAAGAAAAGTTAGAGAGGAATAAAACACACACACAATCGTGCCCTAAACTTATCTTTTAATTGCCAGGTTGCTTATTGAGTTAGCTATGTGGGATTTCTTTTTCCTTTAAATAATGACAAAGAAAGAAGACATTTAAAAATAAAACACAAATATTAGTCCCGATTGCAGTGAAAAATATCCACTTTGGCGTAGCGTACTTTTCTGTCTTTTACAAATGAAATGACAAATTCAGTGTTATAGACTTAAGATCTGCTAAGGCTTTAATCTCTTCAGTAAACATTGGCAGAAGAGAGAATGGGTGTTAGGTTGTTTGAAAGAAAGAAAAAGATGTATCGATGGAGCTGGACTTGGGGCTAGATAGGAGTTTGTGAAGACTAGGTAGGGTGTGATAATGGCTTCCTTTTGAAGTCACTAGAATAAATATTGGTGCTGATATTGTATTAGGGCTTTGATGGAGTCTTCTTCATGAGTCTCCCCTACTAACCCCCTCAAGCACAGACCCAATACAGGCATGTGGATACTCCAGCCACTACACCCACCCCAACCCAGCCCAGATAGATCAGGAGGGAAGCTCTGGGGAGAAATAGCTCATCCAGGGATGACTCTGCTCATTGCAGGCCTGATTGGGTTTAGTAGTGCCTGGGGCTGGAGACAGATAGCAGAGGTACAGTATATCGATATATATGCAGCCACTGCGACTACTGGGGACATTGTTGCACTGATCTGTGAGGCATAGGCCTGGGTGTGTTGGCTCTGATGGTGCCATGGTTTACAGATTCTCAAAGTTCTCACGGCAGAATATATACATTGTATTCAAATATTTCTAATATATATATTTTCTATTTGTGTTGTTGCTTTTGTTGCTTTATCTCTTTCATCATCAATCATTTTTAACTTGTATTTGGCCAGCAAATTCACACATTGCAGTGATGTCGTTTGGGTGGTGGGTTTTAATGAATGTAAATGCATGTAATAGTAAAAGGCAACGTGATTTGTAAAGTTGAGCCGGCGATAAGTTTGTTTTGATGTGGTGGTTTCAGAGCCACATCTCATTGATGTCAAATCAAATCCAGCAGAGCAGCATTTAAATACAGCAATTTATAAACGACACACACTCTGCTTTTATAGAGCCAGTATATTGTAATATGTGCTTTCTGTTTCGTTAAATTACTGCTGAATTTTGTTCTGTGTCTTCTGTTCATAATATAGCACGCAGGAGGTTTTTTAACCCTTAACTCCACATTTTTAGAAAAAAATCACTGGATCGGAATTGGATCAGCATTTTCAGCCGCAATTATATTTATTATGAATTGTTTTGTTTTGTTTTGATATTTAATTTAAAAATACATCCAAATAATTTTACCAGTAGATATGGGGTTTGGCTTTGTAGACGCATTAAACATGGAATTCAATGGCGGATCAATATGGGAGCTGCTGAGTGCAGCACCTACGGCAAACAAGGGGCTAATGCATCATTTACAACTGAGGTTAAGAAGGTTTAAGATAAATCCAGCAGCGTTGGGTGTTTGTTGTCATTCAGCATGTATAGCAACACATCTCATTAATTACCAGTGTGTGCTCATTTGTCCGTTAGAGAGAGAGTACATATTGTACTCGTTCTACCTCGGTGTCTGACTGCTGTGTCACTCAGGCTTACACGGAGAGGGGCTGTCCCTGCCGTACGGCATACGCTGGTGGGGTTCACCGCCATGACGCTGTCTGTCACTCCCGCTTTGTCCCCTGTTGGGCCGCTGGCTCTCACCCTGGTGGGGGGACGTCTGCCGTTGTGACAGACTGACAGGTGACAGGTGAACACAGGGCTAACGGGCAGCTTGAATACAACAGACTCTCATAAATAGTAGCGCTCGTGTGATTGAGTTTGCATAGGGAATGTGTCAACCCCCCCCACACACACACACACACACACATCACTGCTGTCAGCAACAGAGATGTTTGGGATGTTCATGATCCTTGAAGGGTGACAAGATCCTGTGGGGCTTTTATGAAACAGCATCTTACAGCGTCATACCTGCTGCTTAACTCACACATATGCATCAAATTTGATTAGCACTGGTTACACCTTCACCAGGTGAGGTGTTTCAGTACACTGACATTTTGAGGCTGGGTTAACTAACATCTGTGCACTGTAAGAGAGGGAGAACAAAACAATGATAAGTCAAGCAGGCTTGTTCCAGTATTATGGTATTTCCGTTCATTCTATTATGTTAGTGACACCATAAATTATCTCTGGTGGACAGGCATGATGACCCAATGAAGTGGTGTTGAATAATTGCTGAGAAAACACAAAGAGACATCAAGTTATTAAAGCTAAACAGAATTACAGCCAACATATGTGTGCAGCCCAACAGTTGATTCGATTTACGGCTCCCTTTGACACCCAGTGGTCTTTTAATGGCCATTATTGCTCGCGCTTGCGGTCCCAAATCGAGCATCAAACCTTCTCTCTGACTCGAACCCGTCTCATTGCTAGAGGTTGCATCCATAGCGTTCCAGCTGACCTGAATCTCCCATTCCATTACCCAATATTCCCTGTGGGGACAGCTGAGCTCCCAAAGCACTTGACCTCTGACCTTCAGCCCCGTCTTGAGAGCAGCCAATAACAACGAGGGAGGACTTTAGAGCTCGCCAGGCCATCTGAATTGCATCACTTTGTCTCAGTGGGCAGATTCTGTCACAATGATGCCCTATGAGGTTTTGCACTGAAATGTAATTTAGTTCTTATATAACCCGCAGTCATAACCTGTTAGGAAATATATATTTGACAGTTGAATGTCTGGATCTCTATTTTCAGGTGAATCTATTTTTGAATCGTATTAAAGAAATATAGGCACAATAAATAAATAACTTACATTTGTAATGGTTACTCACATGGCCTCACTGACATCAGTATTGAGCTTTATATGGTTAATACGGTCCACTTTCACAGGAACTGCAATCTATTACTTAAGGTACATATTCATGTGATCATGGAAATCCAATTGAAAAACTCTACAATCATGTCGAATGGCTGGGAGATCAAAGCTGCGCCCTTGACCCGCCCTGTGGGGCATAAATAGCAGCGTGCCCTCTCAACTTCCTCTTCGTGTCCACTTGGCAAGGAATCCTTTCCAATCAACCCACGATCATCGGCGGAGGAAGATGTCCCCACGTCGGACTCGGAATATTCGCCTCCAGCTAGCGCCGCTCCCCTTTGAGCACCTCTCCATTCCCCCTCCGCCCATTGTCGAGGGGTCACTCCTGGACGGAGAGTTCCATGAGGAAGCCCCTCGTCGAGCTCCTCCCCTCATCCCGCTCTTCCCCGAGGTCCACGGGAAGGTCAAAAAAGGGTGCACGAACCCCTTTTCTGCCCGTGCACCGGTCCGGGGTTTTGATGGTTTGACTAGGCTGGACCATGCTCGTGAGCTAGGTTACATGGTTTTCCTGCCTGTTGTGGGCCCGATGGCCTGCTATCTAGCCCCAACGGAGTCAGCGGGCTTGGGGAATAAGCCTCCCCTCTAATCAGATGGCCTCCCTTACAAGTTGACCAAACACACATGAAAACAGATGTGTCAGATGTTTAACTTAAATCCGCATATGCCTATTATATAAAGCAGGGGTTCCAAAAAATGTATGCTATAGCATTTATTTCTATAATATCAGGATACATCAAAGTAATGTTTAAACTGTACAAACATGACAACCCTATGCTATTTCTAATCATTTAACAATGTTATAAAATTTCTGAACATCATCTCGTGACCCCCGCTGCTGTGTCTCGCTACATTCCTGTGGGGTTCCT
Source organism: Amblyopsis rosae (assembly GCA_025399935.1). NCBI lineage: Eukaryota > Metazoa > Chordata > Actinopteri > Percopsiformes > Amblyopsidae > Amblyopsis > Amblyopsis rosae. The sequence goes on from JAODTR010020300.1 coordinate 33,521, forward strand.
GTCCACTTTGAGATTCACTGACATAAGAAACACTCCTCTCCATTATAATTGTATAGAACCTATCCAGTCGACTATACCTGCAGTATCCACAGTAGATGAAGCCGACCCCCCGTGATGCCCTTCGATCAGAGCAGCCCATGCAGCTTTAAAACCTGCTACAAAGACTTTGGAGGGGGAGGGGGGGGTTATAGAGACCAGCAGGGAGTTCCACCTTAACCCCTAGGGTGAGCAGTACTGTTGTACGGCCAGACAAACACTAAAACCAGTCAATCCCTTTGAAGGCCAAACAGCTATTCATTTTGTAGTTAATGTGGTGCAGCTTTTATCTCAGATGCCTTACGGGCACGTGGAATGCAAATGTGTTTTAATTTACGAGTGGCGACCAGTGGGAATTCGAACCGCTAACCCAGTATGTGTCATGCTGTGCCCGCAGTACAGGATTTGTATTCAAGATATGTCCACAATGCCCCGCGTTATGGATGTCTTTGTGTTGAGAAACTGGATTAACAGAACCAATAGACAGGCCAAGAGAAGAGACGGTCGGTGGCTGCTGGGACAGACTGGAAAGCTGATTACCTCCGCCGAGCTCCCCACATCCACACCCACCCCCACCCTCGTAACCAGTTCAGGTCCGCTGGTCTTATAATATCCCTACGCCGACATAAATATCTGGCAAGCAGAGGTAATCCGCCTTAAAGTCCGTTATCCTCAACATTTGTTCAGGAAAGCGAGGAAGAAGGGGGAGTAGGAAAGAAAAAATAAAACGGCGCTCAGCCCCGACTTACATGAGCACACAAAGACACGCACACGCACATGGAAATTACTCCACTGACCCACCTTTCTCACAAATTAGCTTAGACCACGTTGGCACTATTATAGCCGACGTGTATATAAGTGGAGGAGTCAAAGCAAGGTAAATGGGGGCAGAGGAATGAAAACAGAAGAAGAGGAATGCTGAGGAAGAGGGCTGGGTGAGGGAGGGATGGTGTGGGAGAGTCTTCACCCTTCACTGGCAGCCAGCCCTGTGGGACTTGTCGGGATTGGTGTGGATTTAAGGAGGGCCGTGCTTAAAAGCCCAGCCAGGAGTTTTTAAGATGCTCAGAAAGAATTAGTGGTTGGTTGCCTCTCTCTCTCTCTCTCTCTCTCTCTCTCTTTCTCTCTCTCTCTGTGTTTCTCTCCTTCTCTCTCCTGGTTTCTCTCTCTCTCTCTCTCTCTCTCTCTCTCTCTCTCTCTCTCTAAATCATTTCAAGCTCAAGGCCCGGGGACCCTCCTCTTCCCTTTGGTCCCTCCGAGAGCCCTGACATGCATGGAAGATACAAGGGGCGAGAGACACTACAAAAGAGAAGAAGTGAGAGGAGGAAACGGAAACAGGGGATTAAAGCAAAGAAAAGCACTCAGCATGAAAGCAAGAATAAAGGTGTAGGTGACAAAGACTTTAAGATGAGAGAGATGAGAGAGAGAGAGAGAGAGAGAGAGAGAGAGAGAGAGAGAGAGAGAGAGACATGGTGTCAAATATCTAACGATTTTCCCCTCCAGAAACGGTGCTATCCTTCAAGGGTGATCAATGTACTGTACAATTCAAAGAACAAAGAACAAACTAACTAATAGTCTTGCCTTTGTCCACTTTCGCTTGCAATACACACCACGGCTTCTGGCAAGTCATTGCACGGCCACGACACATTAAACGCTATAAATGTTGTAGATGCAAAGACTGCTGGGCTGGGTGTCCTCTATCAGTTCAATTAGAAGATAGCTTGTTACAGCAGTTAGGAAGATCAGAGCCTTATCTAAGCAAGGCACACGTTTCCCATTACATGATTGCAAAGATGAACTGAGACAGAAGAGTGGTGCCAAAAAAACAAAATAATGGATAATGATCTATCAAAAAAGATACTGCAATCTGATGGGATTAAATATGATATACATTCTCAAAATCCACAAAATCCAATACAGTTTTCAGTAATACACTTTTTTGGTCATTATATCTGAACGTCCTGCCATATATAAGCATAGCGTCCTGTATAACACATAATCAAAATACAAAACAAACAATATATATGTATGTTAAAGCTTGTAGTCAATGAGTTATGTATACCGTAGGACGTGCCTGCGTGCGTGTGTGTGTGCATGAGAGAGAGAGAGAAACTGGTTTTCAATCAATGCAACAACAAAAAATCACTTTTAAATTGTAAGCCCTTTATTAAGACAGAAAAAAACAAAGGGTGTTTTTTTTTCAAGTCCTGATATATTGACATGTGCAGCAACCATCATTTTTGTCACAAGAAGGGTCAGGTTTTGGCATGTGGAAGATACCAACTGACTGGGAATTTGGAAGGAATATGATAATATCACAGTTAGAAAGTATCTATATATATTAAGAAATAAAAATAAAAATATTTCCATACACAGGTAAGGCCCATTTATGAGGTCACCAGGGCATTTAAACAAGTACACACATCCATTGACAAGAATGAGTGAAAGAGTGAAAAATGTCTTCAGTGAATTCTGTCGTGCCTACAAAGGATGACCGGAAAGAGAGAGCAAGAGAAAATGTTGAACTCTGTCCGACAGTGGAAAAAGGAAGAAAAAAAAGTGAATGTCTATCTCTCGCAGGGCTCTTTCATAACCATTAAATACGTGATGACACTGGAGGATATTCAGATTGATTTAGTGTCGTCTTGGGATCACTTGCCCGCCAGGAAAAGTCTCCCATACTGAAGATTCATTCTTGTTCTTAATGAAAGTTTCCTACCCCAACGTTTCCTTAGACCTAAATCCACATTTTTTTTATGTCACTTTGATTACCGTAATAGCCTTATTTATGAGGTCACTGCTTGGACTCTTTTGCTGGTAGTGGGGTGTGGAATTAATCATAGAGCTTATGATCTAACCCTCATTTTTCAAAAGTGCAACGCATGCCCGCAAAATCAATGAAGGGGTTAGAGGAAAAACTATACCTCAAGATAAAGTACAATTTGTCTGGAAACTCTGGCCAAAAAACGCACAACGTAAAAAACTAGCCAAGTGCCCATGCAGGCTAACAGGAGAAAAGTTGCCCATGGGTGGAATATCCCAAAGGCGCTGACTTTCTACAAAAGGGCCATTTTCAACATATGGGACCTGTGTAAAGTAATTATGGTCTGTAATACCGTTAATGGCAGTGACATGTTCACCCTGTTGTTTGATCAAAGAAGCCATCGGTGGAGGCCCTGACTGAGAACCTGGAGGGGACGCAGCCTCAAAGCAAGTCAAACATTAGAGTGTACAACTACGGGCTGATTAGCATGTCACAGGAAAATAAGGGCCTCCACAATCAGACCATGTTGGTGATTAGACCCCACCCCGTTCTCCCAGAGGAGTGTGTGGGGTAACCCGAGTCGCCTTTCCCCAACCAGGTCATTTACCTTTCCTGGCTAAATGGATGTAGACACAGTCTGACGGTGAAGCATGAGGTTATAGTTTGTAATCATAGCGCTCAACTGAACAAGCTAACGGCAGGAGTGGTTGAATAATTGTGTGTGTGTGTCTGTGTCTGTGTATCTGTGTGTGTGTAGGGGGGAAGTTATTTACTGGGGAGTTCCACAGGTTCAGTTCACCTTCAACCTTATGGTGATGATGCTTCATTTCCTCCTAGCTTCCCAAAATAAGCCTTCAGTCCGCATCCGCCACGTGCACACAAAACGCATTCCTGTCACCATGGAGATAGGTACTGTATGGATGGAGGACCAGGTCAGACGAACCCCTGCACAATCTGGTGCTCCAGTGGAGTCGGGGGGTGTCATTAACCCCTGGGGCAATGGTGGATGAAGGCCGATATTTAATCTCAGGAGTCAGGTCATTCATGAGAGCTGACATCTATATGGATGGTGGAGGATGGCGAGAGGAAAGATGTAATCGCTCTCTATATTGGCTTACAGTTGCGGAGAATGGCTTGGAGGCCCAACACCACGTGTAGGAGTCAGTGTACTGAGGCGTGAAAGGGTATAGTCGTGGAGCTAGAGAGCGCATTAAAAGTAAATCCACAGAATATGTTGCTTATCAATATGATAAACCATATGAAGAGCCTACAAAAGTGTTAAGCTGCAGCTGAAGGGGTGGGCATAAAAACTCAGTGAGGCATGTGGCTCATGAACAGATGGAATTGTCAAGGAGTCCAATTGATGGGGTTGAAGACGGTCCACTCTTTGAGCATAATGTGAGGTCTTGTTGCACACCATGACTCATCCAGCGGTGTGGCTTCCAACCCAGCTGCAATCAGGACTGAAGGATTCCAAGGCCGTGCGCTGGAGGGGGACAGTCTGGTCTAAGCCCCTGGAGTTAGAAGAACTGGCCAAATGAATCCCCTCAACCTCAGTCTTGACATGTGTTATCCTCAACTGTCATAAACTTGGCTGTGGTGAAGATTTACAACTGCCACATGCGCTCCCTCCCATGGTTCTCCCTTCCTAATTGTCTGCACGTCCAAGAGCTTGACCAGTGAATTTTTTGTTTGAAGAGCCCAACTTCCAGATTGATTGCCTCAGGGGTTCTAGTAATAACACAAATTAATTGCCTTCGATTTGTTAGAGGAAGACAGGGAACAACATCTAATGGAAGATTTTCCGAAAGGCCAAAGCAATTAAATGATTCTTAAATAATTTTACACTGGATTCTTATCTTCTTTCAAGTAGAGATAGTAGAGAAGCAAAAATGCTAAAATGCCATCAGCTGACCCTTCAGCCAACACAAATAAACTCCTGTTAAAAGATAAATTGATGAAGGGCCATTTTACATGTAATTACAAGGGATTAATCAAAACAAGGAAATTACAAATCTTGCTAAGTCATGTTATGAACAATTCATCAGTTAATACTGAAAATATGATGGATGTCCTTGGTGCTGCTTTGAAACTGCTAATGTTGTCGTTGCTTTTGCTACTCCTCAATCATATTAATCACATCACGGAAACATCCTGCTTTCTCAGCCAATTCAGTTGGCGGGAAGTAGCATGGGATATGTGCCAAGGTTATGAACCAGGGGACATGAGCCTTTCTGAAAACTCTTTGCTGCTCTGTGTCCTTGGCCAGGCCTCATCTACCCTCAGAAGCTGCACCGTCGTACAATGACATATCCGTTAATTCTGTCATGACTAAAATACCATTGCAGAACAAGATGGGAAAAAATGTCTTTCATTGAAAAGGGCCTGACCTGGGTTCACACAGTAGAGGGAAGAGGGAAACCAATCACAGAAAAAGCTTAGACTGTGTTTTCCTAAAGAGGGAGCCCTTCTGGAAAGATTCATTACGTAGAAAGACTATTGGACCCGCCGTTGCCTCTCAGAATAGAATTTGTGATTGCCCTCCTTTGTTCCGTATTGTTCTGTGAAATGTAATTTTGGCTCTGAAATAATGGCAGCAGGCGAGAGCAGCAGAGAAGAACAGGGAGGTTGGCTCACTAAGCTGGTGATTTATGTGTTCAAGATCGTCTCTATAGTGTATTCATATGCACCCAGGTCTCCACACGGGGAGCTAACCTCTGTTTAGTGGGCGAACTCTGTCGTTGCAAACAGGGACTAGGAATAAGAAAGTAATGGGGAAAGGTATTCAGTGATGAGATTATTATCACCACCAACATCATTTGCTGAGAACCAAACAATCTTGTTCAGCTAAATTACATAATTATTATTGAAGTTCCTAAACAATACAAATGTTGCAGCCAATGAAAACAGTGATTTTCTCATGATTACCCGACATTAAAAAAATAAAAAACCAGAGCCAAGACATCCACTTTCAACATTGAGACAGTGTCCCATGTCTAATGTCCAATTGTACGCCATTAAGTAATGTTTCCCAGCAAAGAAAAACCTTCCCCCCTCGCTGGCATAGTGTTCCGCAATTTAGCTGATTAGGAGAACTTGCCTGGTATTTGTGGGGGATTTAGTTTGATCTGATGGGTTAAATACATAATGCTAGGATGAACGGAAAGGGAATGGGGGGTGGAGGGGCAAGAATCTCCAGATGATGACACAGGAGAGACAGGAGAGTAGAAACCGAAATAGCATGGCGATAGATGTAGCAGAATACTTACCCGTTAGGTCATGACAGTTGGGACATGTAGTCATTAGTTCTTTGGAGACTGTCCCCACTTGACCTTTAACCTTCCCGCCTTTGCGCTCAGTTCTTTTTTCTCTCTCTCCTTCCCCACTTACAGCTTTCTCCATCTCAGGCCTTGTAATGTTATAATAGGATAGGATCCAGGATATTGATATGTTCATATTAATCATTACACCAACTGGGACCATTGCTTTTTCCCCATTTTGCCTTCTCGTGGATGGGACTATATTTCCATGCCTTCCATACATTCTATCAGACCGCTACCTCTGGTGGTCTCGTCAGTGTGTGTCAGCTTTCCCCGACCACCTCCTTGACTAAGACCACTCCAGCTAAAACCACAGGTATGCAGACCTTCTATCACAGCCCAATACCATGCTCAGCACAGTAGTACCCCTCCAGACAACAGGCGTTTTCCATCACCACAGAAGTGAATGCCATTCATATAACAGCACTGAATTATTAAACAAGAAAAAAATTATTCAACAACAAATATGAAGTCCGTAACCATTAAGTGTGTAACCGCGTCAATTAATATTAGACATCAAATCAGCAGATGAGGCAGTTTAAATATGACGACCAAATGGCAAGATATAGCCAGTGTGACTTAATGGTATAGTCAGTGACTCTGGAGAAAGCTTGTTGATATTTGAACATCTCTCCCTTCATGCCATATAGGGTGCTCCCTTAGCAGCTGTGCCCCACACCTTGCAAACGCCTTGCCAAAGCTAGATAGAGCTAGCTAAAGATACCGTACACACACAGCATGTGTTCCTATAGGCTGGCCTGTGTACTTTCAGTGTTTCAGCGAGCACACACTGTGGGCAGCTAGCAGACCATGAGGAGATATTTGCTGAATTTGACAAAAAGCTTATTAGCTTACAATCGCTGACTACACCTTTAACAGTCTGTCAGCCCGCATAAGCAGCAGGCTTATCCTGGAGTCTGCCCCCTGGAGGTCAGAAGAGGCTTCTGGCAGGAGTGTTCATAGGAACTCTTCATTAAGCAGCAGCAGGTTCCTCTCTTGAATGAAAGGATGATGATGGAAGCAGACCTGAGACCAGCTCAGGCCGTCACATCCACAGCCAAGCACAGTGTGTGACAAATCAATGGAGTTAATGAGCCCCATAATATCTTCTACCACTCCGCTACAATGGGCGGTGGGCCACGTGTCACACCTTCACTTTCATCTCTCGTTCTTCCACATGTTCCTTGATTACCATTCCCCCCTTTCCTGCAACACACAACCAACACAACCCATATTCCTGTCTCCATACGTGACACACACATGCACACACACATACAACACACACACACACACACACACACACACACACACACATATGCACACTTTTACCAAAACGCTCACAGACCACGTACAACGCACCAGTGAATCCCAATCTGCTCATATGGTTTGCAGGTTTGTCAAATTGTTAGGAGACACAACGGGCATTTTCCCCACATCTGAAACTTGGTTAGAGGCGAGTTCATCGCCGAAATAGCCTCCAGCATGGCTGGAGTTATCAGAGAATGGCTACCAGCCCAGCCACAACAAATCACCATGTGATGAATCATTTGGGCCAGAAATCTTAACACTAGCTGTGGCTAAGGGATCAGAGATTGAAGATCTTTCCTTCCCATGAGGCACCCAGCCCTTGATGCTTTAAATGGGCTCTGCGTCGATCTATGCATATCTACTGTACTCTACTGTAAATCCAAATTATTGTGTTTAGTTCTCAAGATTGAGCTGTGGTATAACGGGATAACAGAACAACACAACCAAATATTTCTCATGTAGCCTGTATGGTGACATGAACTTTTTTCATGTCTACTAAGCAGCTGGTTTCTATGTCTGACCTTGCATTGTCATTATTGACTTTTCACTGTGTTTACACAGTGTTGTGTTCACAGTACACTCTTGAAGATGAAAGACGGCTATAATAGCATTTCATTTTTATTCTTCCATTTTACTTCATTCTTCAGTTATTCATATTCTTTTTATACCGATTTCATACATTCCACCCTACCAAAACCATTTCCCCAATCAAGCGTTGGTCCTACTAGCAAAGGGGGAAGAGAACAACCCAAACACATGTGCAATTTACTTCCCTGCGCTAATGATTCAGTTGCACAGCAATACATTGGTACACCCGCATATTAGTTCTCAAATGAGGTAATGCAGGGAGACAGTGTAAATGAATGGCGGAGACATGTCCCTGTGTCGTAGGGACCCCTGGCAACAATATAGGGGCCAAGCTCAGGTGGCCAAGCTCAGGTCCATGGCAACCAGCTGTGAAGAGGCAGCGTTGACAGAAACAAGGACCCTGCGAACCGCTAAGTGGTAAGGTGATGCTACATGCACAAGGCCAGGCTGAAATGGAAACTATGTGTAACATTTGCACGGCCTTGATGAGACCTCCATCAGCCAGCGTGTCGCCCCCCAAAACCATATATATTCTAAAGTGCTTTGCTGTGGTGCGTACCGACACTCACTTTAGCACAGTGTACCCCATTTGTTTCACTCGCAATGGAGCGAAACAGTTGAATTGTAGCATGTCGTTTTAGGCAGGCTCGGTAATGGCAGCACACAATCTAAAGGCAGTTGATTGCCTGAAGCAGAAATTAAAGGTGGCGGTCGTAGAGGGGTATTTATTTTCCTGATGAGTGCCTCTTTAAGAGAAAGAAGGCTACTTTGTGGTAACTGTTTAATTTGAAGCGTGAGTCGGGATGGGGGGGGGGGGGGGGGAGTGGACACCTCCTGCTACCCAATTAGTAATTGGCATAGAGTCACAAAAAGACATTGCAATGGCAGGTGGGAGATTGGATTAAGAGGAAGGTGCAATTATTTTCCATGTTTTCGCTTTACGAAAGATTAATTGTAGAAGAACGTCTTCCCGTATTCTCGGACGGATTTGTCGGTTTGTTTTAGGTTGTTCAGTAACTAAACGCAAAGAGGGAAAGGTAGGAAATTAGAGGTTAGGAAATTAGAATGACAGAGACAAAAATAAAATCGGATTAAAGAAAAAAATATTGATTCTGACAAGAACTTGTTTTGGTAAAAAATGTTCCTCGCTCTCTACCCTGATGGCAAGTTTACGTTGCAATTAAAATGATTCAATTTTCATTGATGGCACAATGTCCTGAGAGAAATACGGTCCCTTTGATGTTGATGTTTTATGTACGTTTTATTTGTTGCTGTTCAACATGCAATTTGGGCTTTGCCTTGATGTGGATTCTCCATACTTCATGTACTTTACTCTCAAATATAGTCGGAGACCAAACCACACTAGTAGATTTAATCAGAGACAGTGAAAAGCCCCCCTAACATCGTCGCTTCCTGAGGGGTTATAGTACTTCATGCTTTACAAATAATTTAGTCTCCAAAGGGTGTATTGCCAGGCATTGTGTTGTATATTAGAATAAGAGACATTTCACAGAAACAAAGGACACAGTTTGGGTTGGCATGCCCAGAGATGGTGGAATGTTATTGTTGTTAGCGAATACACATTGTTTTAGAGAAAATTTTAAAAGTATTGATTTAGTTCCACAGCTGTTAATAAAAAGCACAGATATTTTCAATTGTACAATATTTAATTAACAGTTGTTTAATTATGCTGGCACTACAGCATATAGGATGTGGCTTTATAACAGCTGTCTTAGTCAACACTATAACAGCAACATCCTCTATGAAAGGAAACAGAATATCAATGTTAATATCAGGAAAGACCTCCGCATTACAAGGAAATTCCATAAAGACTCATTCTGGCAAAAGACCTACATGGGTCTCATTGGCTTGTTGAGGGAAACGCTAAATCTGATCATGATATTCCCATTGGATGAGAAAATGGCTCCCGTTGAAAATATACATCAACGGCACAGAGAGCATATGGGCAACGCCTGTGTTCCAGACAATCGGCTCTCTCTGTATTACTCACAGGCTGATGATTGAATACTGGCTCAGGGGTGGAAAGGGCTCTTGCTGGGCTGGGAAACGCCGACCACCACCTGAATGGAAGCACATTAAGGAATAGCAGGGCGCGAGAGGAGCCGATGCATCATATAGGTCCAGCGTGTGCCGTACATCATCCTGAAAGCTGTGCTGGATGGGTGTGCTGGAACGTTACAAAAGACCTGACCGTTAACTGGGGTTTCATTGTAACGGTCATGTAAGACTGTGGGTTGGGAAGAAATAAGTGAAATTGATTTGCATGTGCGCATGCATGTTTTTTTACACACGCAAATGTGCACACACACACATGGACACACGTGCGCGTGCACACACACACATACTGCTGTCTGCAAGCACGTGTGTACATGGTGTGGTCTTTATCATCATTAAACCATTAGTGTTACAGTACGATCAGCATTTTTCGACATGCGTATGTTTAATATCCTTCAGTATCCAAAGCTACGTATGAATTATGAATTATACGTGTGTATTTTACAGTGTCGAGGACGTACCTGCAGTCAAACGCGTGACGAGTTACATTTCTGTGCCATCAATCATTGGTAGGAGCCAGCGTCGCTACTCTCAAATGGTGGCGAGTGTTTAGCTAGCTGCGTGGCTAGTGTTTAGCTAGCTGCATGTCTAGTGTTTAGCTAGCTGCATGTCTAGTGTTTAGCTAGCTGCGTGGCTAGTGTTTAGCTAGCTGCGTGTCTAGTGTTTAGCTAGCTGCGTGGCTAGTGTTTAGCTAGCTGCGTGGCTAGTGTTTAGCTAGCTGCCCTGGTGAGACTGAAGGCTCCCATTAGTGTCATCAAGCAGACAGCAGGCCACATGTGCAGGCCTGTTTGACAAGGAGGCTTGCACAATACACACGCAAGGAGCAGCACATACTGGAGTGCTTGTGTGTGCGTGTGCGTGTGTGTGTGTGTGTGTGCATGTGTGCATGTGTTCAGTGGTGGGGAGCGGGCAACTTGATAGGGCACCTTCTAATCAGCCAGAGGCGCACACACACGCATGCACACACACACAGGCAAAGAGCACACACACACACACACACATATTCCATAAAACAGAAAGAAAGAAAGAAAGAAAGAAAGAAAGAAAGAAAAGCATGGCACAATAATGTTTTTTTTAGGGCTGTAACAAAAATCACAGTGTATTTAAATGTTAAAATGTATCGATGATTATCTGTTCTACACACACATACAAACACACACCAACAAGCATTTCTCCATTAAGGCCTTACTTTTGCATAATCAATGTCATGTGCGTGCCTGAGCCAATCAGAGAGTGAGAGAGCTCCACTCATGCATAGTGGAGGTGAGAGAAGAAACCATGTAAATGCATTGCACATGTTTTTATATTTTTTCTAAACAAAATAAATAATGATTAAAAAAAAATGATTACACACACGTTTCATTTAAGGAGTTATTATTTTCAGACGCGAGCGGAGAAAGGAGCAGTTTGCGGAGACAGGGACAGGACGTCCAAACAAACACAGCGCAGATGTAGCGCACGCAGAACACGTGTGTGAACACGGAAAACCAGTGTGCAGTGTATGGCATGCACATGTGAATGGTTTCACTGCGTACGCCAAATCATATTATGTGGCTACGATGCGTTTGTCTCTAACAGCTGTTTGTGCACAGCATGTGTACTGTTGTTGTCTGAACCAGGAAACTGCATTTGAACCCTGAAAAACGACTTCCATTATCCACGCTGTATCAGTGAATATTCAACTACAAAACATATTTTTAAGAAGGGCTGGCGTCATCGTGTGTTTTGAGAGAGTCCATCACTAGGATGTAGTGTTTGCGTATACAGTCAAATAAGCAGTTAATTTTCTTCTTCTTCTTTTTTCAGCATCTACGACTACTTTGAAGCCTGCTTGAGGATGGGGGGCTGACAGGGACTGACCCAGTGTGGAGCTGCAAAGCAGTGCGTTGATTCTAATGTGCATCTCCTTCTAATCCTGCCTGCTCTTTGATATGTGATAAAACAGTGCAGGCTGAGTGATCTTGGATTAGAGGCCACCAGGGTCCATGAGCCTCACCACACTCTTCCCTGTTGCCTTGTTGTGGTCCAGTACCGAGAGAGAGAGAGAGAGAGAGAGAGAGAGAGAGGGGAAGGGGAGAGAGAGAGAGGAAAGGGGGAGAGAAAGAGGGGGGGAAGGGGGGTATATAAAGAGAGAGAGAGGAAGGGGGGGGAGAGAGAGAATTTTAAACCCTTTTTCGGTTCCTTTACAGCGACTTCTCGACACATGTTCTCGCTTTCCTCCCTGCATCTCTCCTCTTCCACGTCTGAGGTAGTCTCTGCTCCTCTCCGCACATCTGTCTCTCCCTCAGTGGGTGACATCACATGCAGGTGATTGGTGCTATCACAAGCAGCCTATTAAAGAGCACCAGACACTTCTGAGATCAGTGCTTTCATGACTGATCCCTGATTACACAGTTCCTCAGCTGGGAAGGGAGGAGTGCGTGCGTGCATGCGTGTGTGCGTGTGTGTGTGTGTGTGTGTGTAAAGATGAAGCGAAGGAGAATGATATAGTGCTGTATGTGTACATATGCCATTATAGGGACTCATTTTCTACCAACCATGCAGTCAAACATCCCTGCCCCTTCCACCCAGCCCATGGTAATCGCCCTCAGAAGTGTTTGAAATAGTTGGAAGGATGACACACGCAAGGAAAAGAATGGCAGAGCCCGCGTAGCATGAAGTAAACTGGCCTCGAGCAGAGACAGAGACCAGAGCAATTTGTTTCCCCCCACTGTGAATTAGAGGCTGGAGCCAGCCACTGTCTCTAAATGGGAGCCAGCCCGGTTTTACCCACCACTATCTGGGCACAGCTAACGGGTTTGAGTCGAGAGAAGATGAACAAAAAAAACAGTTTGCCTAAACCCCACGTCTTCTCTAGGCTAGAAGTCAGCCTGAAACATTCCTGGGGTTTCTTTTGAAAAAAAATGTGTGAAAAGCCTCCAGTGAATATCCTAATACGGTGTCAGGGCCTGTTACACGCGTGTGCTTTGATGTATATGTGTCGTATCTGTGTAAGCAGCCATGCGTCGCGACATCCTGTCACATGATATCTGCAGATACAGCACACCTTTTATTATATTTGGATTTATGTTAGACAACTAATGGGATTGAGGGTATATTTTTGTCTTTACATATTAAAATCTATTCAGGCTTATTTCCCCAGCCAGACGTACTTAACATACAGCTCTGATGCGGAATTTTAAAATCACTGCAATGTGGCGTGCGATGTCATTGGATAAGATCACAACCAAAATCATTAGGGATTTGTGTTATTTATTTTATTTTAATTTTTTTATTAAACTTGCTTGTGAAATTGACGCGGGAGGTTCATCACAGGTAAGCCTTGCTCAGCAGTTCTGACACAAAGTGTTAGTTTAGTTTTTGCATTTAAGTCGTTTGAACTCCCTAGTTCCTTCATCCCCTATTTGCACCGCCTACTGCTCAAAGTTATTCCCATGAATATTTAATATATGCTGGGATGGCAAATATGAGACTATGGTCTGCATCTTGTCTACAAGGAAACCTCAGCGCATTTAAAAAAATAAGTGGCATGGCTGTGAACGTCTTGTGAGGGTCTTACAATGGGAGACCCTGTCTTACTGTGTATCGCCACACATGCGCTCCGCATCACGAAAACGTGTTCGCCCAAGTCTGTGGCTGCTGGCAAACGATCATTCTCTCTCCAGACCAGCCTGGGCTGTGTTAAGTGAGCGTATCATTCCACACCTTTTCTATAGACACAAAATAGAGCCTGAGCACGCACACACACACACACACCACCAGTCATCCATGCACGCTGATGTCACCGGCGCCACCATCACAGAAGCAAAGCATCCTGGGAGAAAACAGACAAGCAGCTCTCTCACACGCACACACACACACACACACACACACACACACACACACTCATTCTCTGGTCACTGATGTCAGCTGGCACACACCGCAGAATCAAAGGGAACCCAGCAGGAGGGGCTGTGAGCGATGCGCTGGGGGGAAGAGGGGCTGCGAGATAAGAAGAAGAGGTACGGCAGACGGCCCTACCTCATGCCAGGCCTGTGTGATGTGGATCTCTGACAGCCAGGCTCACGTCCTGAGCCCGGGCCTAGTGGCCACACAGCTCACGCTGCCCAGTGGGAGGATGCTAACGGACTATTCACCAGAGATGGGGGGGGGGGGTAGAGATGCATGCGAGAAACACAAATAGCGGTGGAAAAGATGTCACCTTGGAGGCGAGCCAGCAGGGACGACTGCGGGTAAGCAGCCGAGGCAGTTAAGGCGAGCTGGGGATCTCTGGGAATCTCTGGGGATCTCTGAGGATCTCTGGCGCTGCCCCGAGAGCCTTAAGCGGTTCACCTGCGCTTACCTGTGCCAAGCCCTCAGCATCCAGCCCATATGCTCGCCCTCCACCAAGCCAGTAAATCCCCTGCTCCTCAGCCAAAACACACAATCTGCCCCCCCCGACCCCCCCCCATCCAACCTATACGTCATGTCCTACTGTAGCTCCAGCCACACATAATGCCACACAGAACCCTCCTCTCTTAGCGTCTGTCCGCCCGCCTTGATCTGTGATATATTCCCTCCGAACCCATCCAGTGTCTTTGATGCCGCGCTGAAACTCTAGATCATCATTTCACTAGAGAAGGCCCCACGGCGGTGCCACGCATTGCTTCAGATTTACTGGCGCGGAAAATGTCCTCAAAGAGCCCTTTATCGGTGGCAAACGCAGGAGAGAGAGAGAGAGAAAGAGAGAGAGAGAGAGAGAGAGAGAGAGAGAGAGAGAGAGAGAGCGAGAGAGAGTCTGTGTCCACGTCCTCACCTCCCATAGCTGCTGTTAGCCGTGAGCTGGTCTCCCATCCATCATACAGTGCGGGGATGGGGGGGGGGGGGGCTCTCACCAGAGCTCTGTATCCCACACCGGTGCCAAGGATGGGGGTGGACAGGCACAGAGAGGGTCAGCTGCTTCACCATGCACACCGTGGCCTGTTTCCATGTTCCTGTTGCTGCACCCCCCAGCCCCATCGCTGACGGTTGTTTATTCAGCTAGAGTGCCCCGCTAATAGCCGGGCAAACAGGAACAGCTATTCCCCCGCTGCACCCGGCACAACATGTAATACACGTATGTGTGCGATGTCCAACAACCACATGCACACCAACGCATAAAAAATGTATTTAATTAAAAAAATATTACTAATTTCTTCCCATTCATGTTACGGTCCAGCTGGGGTTGGTGTTGCTTTTCCAAGAAACATACATGTAGGAGGAAACTGAGTACCTGAGACATGTTTACTTGTGTGATTATGTTCCTTTAGAAAACAAATAGCCGGAGTAACGCAATAGAGAGCGCATGACAAATGTGTCCGAACCAACAAAGCAACTCACACTGCTCCATGTTTGCACCCCTTAGCACATGGCAACGTCAGACGTGTTTGCCCTGCTTTACTGATAATGACGGAGGCATAATGGGCTCCAAGGACGACAAACAGCCCGGCGAGATGGTACTCAAAGGGGCTAATGAGTAACTGCAGGTCAAACACTGGCGAGATATGAGCCCTGGGGAGGACCACGCGTCACGTTGGAGTTTGAACGCCACCACCCAACATGCGCCCCTGCCAGAAATGCGCTCTACCTTTCCCTCCCTTTTTACATGCATTAGACCATAAATGGTCATTAATCACAGCTTTCATTCTCAGACAACCCTCCGTGAAATAGAGAGGCGGTGGATTAGCTCAATAGGAGAGTTTCATACGCAAGCATGCATATACGGTTTGACATGCAGACGCGCGAGCGCATGCACACACAGAGACTAATTTACCACGATATTAAGCCATTCATAGCACTATCAGTAACTAATCTGAAAGTATCTTAGTTAAATATTATATTGCTTTATCAGCATTGGGGATCAAACCAACACATCTGCAGTGACATGTCGACTGCGTGTGGCTAATTCTTTCTGGGGAAATTCCAGTTTCATATCAAACATCATACAAAAGCGAATATGCACATTGAACGGCAACAACTCAGTGTGACATAACCATTTGTCACGAGTTAAGGAAAAACGGTTTATAACTTTACAAAAGCTTTCACCTACATCCATCTCCAGAAGTGCAACATGTCTCATTAAAGAATAACTGTAAAAAATGTATAACAAAAATAAATGAACACAAGCGACTGCATCACCAACAAGAAACACTTTGCTCGCACTGACACAAATGTATCCTTTCAACTTCAAATAAAATAAATAAATAATAAATAATTCAGAATTGTTCAGCCTGATGTAAGAAGCAGCCAAACTTTTTTATATGGGCCAAACCTGATGAAGTGCTTTTTATATGGCACTCGTATCCAACACATTATTCAATGTTAAATTGTCAATTAAACTTTTATGCTTCAATGGTAGGAAAAGTCACAAATCATCCAATCTATATTTTATTGGTGACCCAGACTGCCAGATACATAAAGATACATTAATTAGCTTCTGCACACAGCAACCCAATTTAAAGTAATTTTATGTCAACATTTTATGGTGGATGTGTGTGTGTGTGTGTGTGTGTGTTTGTGTGTGTGTGTTTCGATACACTTTCTTTCATGTAACATATATCACTTATTCAATAATCCAACATGATCTGTAAAAACACCATGCTAATTAACAAAACAACTCTACCCTCTTTAGGCCATGGTTATTTAGGTCCTATGTTATGCATTTGTGCATCTTCGGCGGTTCGGGTGTTCCACTGAAATATTGTAACAGTCACCACCACTTACAAGACAGAGTCAAGTTGAAGTACAGATGGATGGAAAAGTCTATATTCAATTGTAGGGTCACACGGCATCAATCTAGTAGAGCATCTGTTTCAAGGCTATAATGTCTCACACCTCATTTACAAAACCTCAATTTTTCACTTCATCCATGGCAATGAGAGAGTGGCACGATATACATTAACTGAGAGACAGACATAATTTGCTGTAAACCATCAAAATATATACTGTACAGGCCTACAGAAAAGAATAGTTCACTGTCACATAATATATATATATATATATATACATATATATATATATATATATAAAGGTCCGTATATGACACTGACGAATATAAATACACAGGACTGTATATTACATTTAGAAGTAATTTTAACTACTGTCTAACTCCAACTAGCTACCTCAAAAAATGCTAAACCTAAATTATACTGGTTTTCAATAAGTAAGAAAGAAAGAAAAAGTTAAAGTATATATTTAATTTTTGTACTGGAAGAGACAGAAGTGCACACTGCATATAGGAAACTTTAGTTTGAGGGGGTCTCCCATGATACAAGCACATGTGTTTAGACAGGTTTCATATCTGCTAAATCTCTTCAAAATGAAAACACCGTCATGGTCACAAGGGATACAATCACTGCAAAGGAAAAAGGGTGTTCATACATATTGACATCCAGAACCAAACGAGAGAGGAAAATTCACATTCCACGAATGGATTCCACCGTAAGGCTGTTATGTTCTTTGGCCATTACAATCAAAGGGGGATATAAAATCCAGAAGCATTTTTGTAGAGGAACTTTATCACGGATCTAAAAAGTACCCCAACGATTCACATTTTTCCTCAGTCCTCAGGAAATAGCATAATAACATCTTTATCATAATGTAAAGTCAAATTATACTTACAGACAGTATGCCTCAAGTCTTCATTATGCACTTTTTACCTTTCAACTTTCAAGGAAAGATCAAAGGAAATGTGTATTTTCTCACTGTAAATAAAATGCCAATATGTGCCAATTATATTATATCTTCCCACAACATATTTTAGTAATTATTCAAATAGGAACAGAAATGTTCAAATATATTTTAAATTAACATTTTCACAACAAATGTGTGATGCGGTAGAAAAATATATTCCTATATTTATACTACAATTAAAACATATTTTGAAGAGACAACCCCTTATGGTGGAAACCAGTATTACAAAAACACTGTTTTGGTTTCAAAGAGTGCAGTGCTGTGTAGCTTGCACTTCTCCACAACTTCTCACCCGATAGGCTAACACCATTCTGTACCCTGCCTATTCCCTATTAGATTTAAAGACAAACATGAATGTGTAGCAGAAATGTGGTGGTCTTGTGGTGTGTGATCTTATATACCTTTATCTCTTGGTCCAGGCAACTGGGCAGAAATATACCCCCTTTAAAAGACAAAAACTGAAAAAAGACTTTCAGAGCATGCAGTGTCTTTAATATATGGCCAATCAACTGTAGCACAGACTGAAAGATCTCAATACTCACTAAGGAGAAAATAATTCAAAACAGATATGGCTTCGAGGGGGGAGGCACCAGGGAGTTGACGTGCGTGTACTGTATCTGCCGAGGTGCCACGGCGCACAGAGAGTCCGTCTATGGCTCTGTGCAACGTGGGCGTACGAGGATGGACTCTGTGGAGTGTCATGGCAAGCAACCAACAATGGGAGCGGACATCACGCAATTCATCTCCATTAACTGGTATTAACCTTCGCTTTGAACTGCCATCGGAGTGGAGGGCTGATTCTTGCTATAATGTACATACACATGTCTGACTACACATTGTGTGCCTGTGTCTACAGGTTTTGAACAACTGACTTTTTATTAGATTTTTTTTAAATAATAATAATAATAAATATTAATAATAATAAAACGTTTGAAACTTGCAAATCTATAACATTAACCTAATAGTATACAGGTACATTTTACTGTAATGACAATTAGGAAATTTGTTTGCATTTTTTGTGTTGCATCTGTGATGATATTTGTTATGTGTGGAATCTAGCGTGGTTCTGTATAGCGATCTGTCGTTGTGCATCTAATCTGAACAGCCACAGTGCATGTGAGGTTGATGATCTCTGTGAACCATGATGGCCTTTTCTCTTTTCCCAGTGGACCCAGCGAGGAGCTTAATGATCTCTGGGACCAGATGAGACTCCTCTCTCCCACACAGACACACACACACACACACACACACAAACACTCCAGTTTGTCTGACAATGATTAATATATATGTGTGAGTAGAAACTCAGATGACTGGGTGGTGTGGGCTCAACATATCCAGAGCTCACCCATTTAAGCCTCATCTCCACTGTACCAGCTAAGCCTACCCATCTTATACGAACAGTAGCACTCTCAGCCGTCCTTCAAGCGATCGATTCAACAATATTGGCAGGGGACAAACAAGTACTAAACAAACAGCACTGCTTTTATTGTTTTGCTGGGTTGTGTTCAAACAAAATGTCCTCTGTGTTCCCTCATATGTACTTCCTGGGGATACTGTATATCACAAAAATGTCTGTGTGCCTAATAAGCATGCATTTATGACACCATGCAAAGTATATGTACAAATATAAGCAGATACAGTAGTATGTTGTAACACATTGTTCATTTCTATTATACTTATTATTCTTTATATTTCCTATATGTACTTTTCTGGGGGATCACGATTAGTCCAGTCAACATACAGTACTAGTATACTGCATTATGGAACACAATAACACAGATATATACATGAAGATCTATAGCTCGTCAGGTTACATGCTCTGGTACACTTAGCCCCCCTATATATTGTGGTCTTACGGTAATATGACGGTGAGCAGCGTCTACTTTGATGTGAGACAAGTGCCCCACGTCTCTTAGACACGCAGATCCCGCTCATCCGCTCCCTGTGATGTCACTCCATCCATCATTTCACCACACGCAAATGCAGCGGCTCTGACACATTCTTCTGTTAACAATCAGGCTTTTCATTCTCTGATGAGGAAGCCAGACGTCGGCATAGACAGTAGCTCCTCAGTGGGCCTCGGAAAGCTCAGGAGATTCGATGATGCTGATATCCGATCCACGCACGCATCTGCCACTTTCGCACGTGAAGCTACACCTATATGCTGCGTATGCACCTACTTATCACAAATAATCTAAAGTTACTGCGAGGGTTTAATGGCATTGACTGAGCCAGTGGGGAATATGGGGCAACGGTGACCTGTAATGTGCAGTGAATAGGGTTTGTTAATAATGGAAGGTTCCTGGTGAAAATGCCTGGCTAAGAAAACGTGTGTGAGAAAGATGTTTAGAAAAATGTGTGCAATAGAGCAAAGATACCTATTTATGATGATGGGCTTCTGTTGAGACACAAGAGAACCTTCATAGAAATGATAGAAAGTCAAGAGATTTCTTTTTTGTTTCCCACTGTAAATGGAGAAGGTGGCTGAGTCCCCCACCTGTCATGTAAGGGAATCCTCAAGCCTCTCACTGTGCCCTTCCATGGAAAGTTCAGAGCTACAAAGACAAAGAGCCGCTCATACAGACAAACCCAAACAAGAGCAAGATTTATAGATACCCCTGCAGGTTGGATGTGATTTCACAAGGGAGCAATAAAGAGGATGGAGGGAAGATTACTTGGCTCAACACTGATCTAAAGATTAGACAACGACGTCTGGTTATTGAAGTCCTGTTTTTTTTTTTATCTTCTCCACCCTGAATGAATGTATGTATGTATAAGACTAAAACGTAATATATTTTTTAAGAATATTATTTATTTGAATAATTAATATGATATAAAGGTAAACTAATGTGAATTGAAAATGTAAAAATTTTAAATCCACCAATTACCATCCAAGAATGAATTTTACTGGACATTTGGCTTGTTCTTCAATTAAAGGTATGTCAGCTAATTCTAATACACATTTTGTAAAATTCACCAAGTATCTCCTAGCATATCGTTCTCTGCGCATGCTGGAAAAATTATTCCGATACTTATACAGTACAAAGCCCAGGCTCCGTAAATAGGAACATAAACAAAGTGGCAAACACCACTCACAACAACAAAGCCATACTACGCTTTGCTTCACAGTGTGTTTCAATGTGTGGAGCGGCACCGCGGAGGTATATAGTTTTGATCAAGAATGACTGACCCTGGGGGGCCATAACATGTTACAGTGCTTCACAAACATTGGATAATTTTGGATACTTTGGGGAGTAATCAATCAATAAAAAGTGGAAGTTAACGCTGAGGCCATGTGAGGTTAGATTCACCAATCAAGTCATAGGCAGGTGAGGACAGAGGAAAGCACTTATGCTTGGTTGTCATAGCGATGTGTCAGTCCTAAAGCTGATGATATGTGCTCCAACAGCATAACAACATTAGTATAGGCCTCAAGACGCAGCTTGAGCACAGATACAGTAGCATCAAAAACATTACTGCTCTCACTATATTTCACTGTGCCTATATCATATACATATACTGTAGTATATACTGTATCTGTTATCTACCAATACTTGTCTTATTATCTTCATGTTCAGCATGTCTTTCTTTCTTTCTTTCTTTCTTTCTTTCTTTCTTTCTGTGCATCCTCTCTGTCTGGTCATAAGACAAGAGTGTCTGGCTTCTATTCCAGATGTCAAAGTGACAGGATAAATGCTTTGTGAAAGTGATGTTAACCCACTGACAACTAATATGAAGATTTATCATAGCCAGACATCTGTATATGGGTGTGTGGGTATGTGCCTTTGTACTCGAGCGGGTGTCTGTCCCGTTTCAACGCGAGGCATGTGAAAAATAAAAAGATATCATGTCTTATCAATTGAAACGGTTTTAGTGATGTACATGTGCAAGGAGGTCATACCTAGTCTGAACGTATCCATAACAGCTGTAGACAATATCAGTATCAATCACTATGGTTGGGGAGGGTCACAAAATATCTGTGGTTTTGACTGGTCCTCGTCACAACTTGAGAAAATATAACATGCACACTCATCCCTTACTCAGACCAGCACTGCTTGTCATCGGATGTGAGGATCCACAAGCTCAGTCTCCCTATGGTTTACAACTATTTCTTTATTGCCTTTGTGTGCACTGATCCGAGATTCTGCAGGATAAGCTTTCCGATCTGCGAGGTCAGGACACCGTTGTGGTGAGGATACGTCTGGTCTGCGGCCGGTATCATGTTGATCCTCTGTGGTCTACTGGAATTCACATAAATATTAATAACGGGCCAAGCAGCATGCAGATTGATGAGGGATATGTATGGATGTCTGTCTTGTTAGCTGACGTATTACCACTCGTGAATGCAGTGCGCTTATGACTTGGGCGGGGAGGGAAATGACTCAGTTTCTCAGGCTTGTTGATTTCAAACCTAAAACATGTTCTTCTGACCAGAGCTGACCACGATGTCTTCCTGTTCCACCAGAGCCTGGAGCCGTTGGTTCCTGCCCAGGCTTATCAGGCCGATAAGAGTCACCGTCTCCAGCCTTCTTTCCTGGGAGGGTCTTGAGCTGAAATGCCAGGGGACTCTGGAAAGTACAGACACTCGCACACCGGGCTTATCTGTCCTGCGCCCGTGAGACCCAAGGCCGGCCAGGTGGGCCTCCTATAGGATATGTTGGGCACATACCAGCCGCCCCAAAACCAGTGATTAGCCAGGGGCTCCTGGCTTCCGCACATGCACACGCACCACCATCACTATCTGCAGCGGACAGCCAAGGTCAGTGCAACCCAGTTCCATGCGCAAGGCACAAGTGGACTGATAACACTAGGCTATAGTGTGCTGGTCTCCTTAGCTTGATTTAATATTGTGTCAATACTATAGTGCTCCAATATGGAGTCAATGGCAGAGAAGAAGCAGAGGCAGGAGAATGTTTAAAGGATTTATTTGAATTTAATAAAAAATTTGGTATTGCTATTTTGTAGTAATGTAGTACTGCGTATTTGTATTTACAGTAAGAGCTATTTTCTATATGGTAACTTTACTATGTTGAGCAGATGTATTGCTCATAATCTCATATTAGGTCCAAAGCATTGTAAGAACTGCAATTAAACTGCAGTAGATGTATTGTTGATATGTTGGGGAAGATACAGTAGTTTACCGTCAAATTGAAATCTTTACAATTTAGTTCCTTGCATCAAATGTGCTCCAAAAATACAGATAAGCAACATATTCATAACAATTGGACAGTGTACATGCACATGCACGTTTCTATGTTTAAAGGGGGCCTTTCTCTTTACCTTAGGTCAAAGTCTTTTCCCATTGTATTTGGCAAACTAAAGTGCATTGGAGTGCAACCTTTCAATATTAAACAGCAGCTCAATGAAAGAAGGCAAAGCCTCCCCATTGTCACTTTGCACAGTCAGCAAGTCTGACTCAGAGGCAAAGAAAGTTCCTCTGCATTCATTTTCGCTCACGGGTTTGAACCTCATATGCCCACCTCTAATCAGTTCATGTGCTGAATATTGAATTTTAGAATATGGTGATTATTTACGCTCATCTCTGATTGGCTCCCTGGAGTGACTATTTGTGATTATGGACGTAAGAGGTTCATTAGCGGTCGCGAGCGACTGTTAGTCTTGGGGGCTAAAGATGTTATTGTGGCAGTGCCAATTCAGCACACTGTAAAGGTAACCCATGGGGAACAAAATCATAAAATATGGAGTGGTATAAGGTTGACTGTGAAATACATTGTGTTGAAGGGGTGTCTGAGGGCTTTTGCATATATTTAATAATCTGGAGAGCAAGTGTTTAGTGCCAGTAGGCAGTATAATTATTCTATTACAAATTATATTATTCAACACAAAACACAACACAGCCATGTCCTGCACATAAGCAGAGCTGTACCTTTAACACTAAGCTGACAGAAAGGGATATCTCGCTCTGTCAACCTGTGCCTGCTTTGCTGCCGATCACATTTCCACTGCGGTTCAACGGAAACCATGCAAAGCTGAAACATATTTGAGAAGACATAGCAGACGTTGATGGGAAGGCCTGCTGTTCCGCGTATGCAAAGGTATTCTACGTGTACGAAAAATTTGCTTTTCTACACCACGTGTGACAAAACGTTGAAAGTTTGTTAAGTTTAAAATAATTTACTTTACAACCAAAAGGATTGTAAACCGTCCTGCTTGCACATTAGAATGTTTGCTGTGAATGCTGTTACAAGTGTTATTCTTGAATCTTGAGCCCATTCAAATCACTGCCGTGTTTGGGAAGCTGGTTTACTGCAGGAGATCAGGGTTATATGCAATGATAAGCGCAGCACAAACACCTGAATGTTCGGCCTTGTCTGCCCTGCATCTACCCATTTTGTTTAAGTTGTTGTTTGTTTAACATGAACAGTGGCCAGGATCTTTAAGTTATGGACCAATGTCCACTTCATTTGTTGCAAACACACTTCATTTATTGTATGAGTGGACGTTATTATGGTTTCAGTTTTTCGTGCCATGAAAAACAATCTATGACTTTTTACTGGCATTCCATTGCTTGGTTTTCACGACATGCCCAATGCATAGCTGTATGGAAAACAACAGCATTATTGTATGAAGGGCAATGGAGGGATCTGGGATTGAATATTATATTAAACAGTTTTGAGTAAAAAAATGATTTAATTTAGATTATTGATCCTGTTTTTTATTTTATTTTTAATCAATTGCATTTCTTTATATTAAAATTACAATTAGAGAAGGGATGTTTCAGTGAGGTCCAACATGCATTGCTTATATAGCTGCCCCTGCACCTGCCTGACTATATATATTAACAGCCTTCAGTATGTGTGAGGGAGCCTGGTGTCAGAATGATGTAGTGGGTGGTGGGATTGGGGAAATAGGGGGGAAGGGGGGAAGGCACACTCCAATGCCTTAAGGATTTTGATTGGCAGGTGCAGACAGGGCTTCCGGCAACAAGTGGACTGCAGTTACTTCAGCTGGGGGCAAGAAGGGGAAAAAACACCCTCAGCTGTGACAAATCTGTAGGCTCTAGGAGTTCAAAGAAACGTACACTTATATGGAGGACAGGGGAGGGTCTGTGTGTATGCGTGTGTGTGTATATATATATATATATATATATATATATATAAGTGTGTGTGTGAGTCGGGAGGGGGTTGCTGATGTTTTGTACTGGAGACTTCATGTCAGAAAGACAATGATGAGTTTCTCAAAGAATATATTCAGAATGTCCCACAATGCACTGCGGAGGCAACAACAAATTGTATTCAGGTCAGGAGGCCAATTAAAGAGAGACAGACACATGGAAGAAACGCACGCTTTTGTGATGATAAACAAGCTGGCTGTGCCAGAGAGGGCGTGTCCCATTTATATTCACTTCCCAAGTGTAGCAGTAGGCATTCATACCATATGTATTTTAATGCTTGCCTTGCGTTTTTCAGCCTGGATTGTGCTAGAGGGTTTTAAGAAGAATTGAGGGTTTTAATAAGGCTTTAGCTAACCATGATCATTCCTCACTGTCTCGTATGGAGGAAAATTTGTTTAAATGAGGTTATTTGTATTGTATATCTCATTTTTCCTTCACTTACTTTCCTCTGGTCTGATCAAAGATTAACACACAACCAGTGAAACCTCCTGCATACTTTTCCCGGCCACAGTAGTCTAAACTGATAAGGAAAAATATCAAATACGCGCTCTCTGTCCTTCTCTCTCTCTCTCTCCTTCTCTGTTTGCCTGTCCTCGCAGGCAGTAAATACTGTTAGCAGTTATATATTTTTATTTTATTTTATCAATGACTTGGAGAGGACATGTAATTGCTATTTGTGCCCGCAGGATCTTTGAACAGATAATAATGTCTGTCTGAGGGAAGCACCTACAACCAAATATGTAAAGTTCAGTACCTGGGATCATGATTAAATTAGGGTGCTGTGTTAGGACATCTAATATCATCCATGGACCTGTATCAATGCCAAGGTAAAGATTCCATGCAAGTATTGCTATGGGGCTCGGGGAACATCTATCTCACAAATGTTTGGATGCTAATTCAGAGAGTCATCCGAGAGACTAATGCATTTTGAAAAAGAGAGAAAACCTTCTTTTTTTTCCACAATTGGTCGCATTTTCACAGACGCGGTCGAGAAATGGCCTCCCAACCACCACAGCAATGTTTGTTTGAGGTGATCAGAAAGGAGAACAAACCACAAAATATCATACTATAGTAATGAGTCAATTTTTACAATCAAACACACCCTAGCAACACAACATGGTGAGTGAGTTCACTTTGGAATGGGGCATGGCAATGCAAAACCTCTAACGGTTATATAGCAATCAGAAAGATCAGAAAGGAATTCAACATGTGGAGCTACTTAGATATTTTCCCTATGAAACATAATTTAAGAACGATTTGGTATTAATGTCATTCATATTCAAATTAAATATGTGTAGAGCATTTTAATCAGCAAGATGGGGCACAACACAGTTAAGACACACCACCAAAACAGAAACTGTATGTATACATTTTAAAGACTAAAAGATGTAGATCGATTTTAAGATAATACTTTTGTCAAATTGAGTGAATACAGCCTCACTATCCGTTAGCTGTCCACTCTGTGTGCAACAATCCCATGTTTCTATGGCAACACAAAGTGGTGCCGACTGCATCATGCAACACTATCCCAGCCTTGGCAATACGTGTCCAATTTCAGGGGACCGAGCTTCTGATGGAGCACCCTATGGAATTGATTGGAGACGCGTTATTGTTGTGATCCAGTTCTAATATCAGCCATTTCTCCAACATCACTGACTCCACCGTTAAACTATAATGCTGCATGCATGGTCAACATTTACATAATGTATATTGTGTAATGATAGCAGATCTATCACACAAACCAGATGATTGGAGTTTGGAATAAGCAGCCCAAGTGTCGTCAGCTAGCCGCCATAGCTATGACGAATTAAGGGGTATAAGGTGAGAGGAAACTCAGTGATACGGCGCCCCAGTAGGCTACTGAAGGCATGGCAGCGTGAGGGCAAGATGCGGCACATGGATCCAGCAGTGTAGGAGCCATACAATTTCATGGTGTGTTTTCTGCAGATGTGTCTGCTGTAACTAAAGCAAGAGGGCAGCTTGGTCACTGACAGTGCTGATGGATAGTCTGGGAGTCCCAGCGAGACAAAACTAAAGCACACACACACACACACACACAAATAAACCCGTCTTTCTGCTTTTACTTGTAGGCAGCGGTAAACAAGAAGAGAAAACAAAAATGTACCATTCTAAACTTCTACGTATGGGTATTCTTAGACACTGACAGGGTAGGAAACAGGAGTGCAGAATAGAAAAGTGAGACATTATACATGGAACAATCAGTATGTGGAGGATTGTAATTATAATTGTATCTTGTAGAGGAAATATTGGCAAGGCTTCACTCTGACTCTCTGTCTAACTCGCTCTCACTCAGCGGGCAGGTTTATTGACATGGTTCAATCAGTGCATTGATCATTACACCAGCTCTAAATGATATACTACTGTATAACAATGAAAAAAACACACAGACACACACACACACATACACACACCCCAGCCGATACGCATTTATAAATTATTAAGTTGATAAAGTTACAGGCCTAGAATGGACCGTTTGTACCATGAAAATGTGTGTTTTCTAAGAAGTCAATACTGAGCATTCAGTAAGGTAAAAGTGAAGCATATGCATGTGGATTTTCTAATTAAAAAGCTTCTGCTCCCTCACAAGTTTGGAAATCTAATAATAGACCCAACGAGCATGTGGGAGTGTTTAAAGTATAGTTACACGAGTGAGGTTCCATACACCTTAATGCACCATACAGTTTCCCCTGAAAGGTGGGAATTTCCCACAGGATGAGGCAATAACATGCTTGTGTTGCATGATCGATTAGATTCGACGCCTGATGAAAATGAAACAGATGTTTTGAAACCAAAACATTTGTCTTGTTCCGAACATTCACAACATGGCCATCTCTCATGCCACCCGCTTGGAAAATAAGGCCGTGAAAGGCGTATAAAATTACACAACGTTAGTTTCAAGGTAATTGCTTCCCGAGAATGAAACACATCCTTTTCATTAAATCACATTGCTACCCCGCTAATTTGATTAATGGTCACACTATGGTGCATTTAGCTTGTCTGCGTTGCGGGAAGTCACTCATGCAGTGCTTTCTTCTGATGTGGGGTAGGGTTATATCTGCAATGTGGTGCACATATTTCAGACATTTACATCAGATAGTGAAATAGTCAGAAATCAAACAAAAGTCACATGGTAAAAAACGCACACACGCAAATTAGTTTTTTAAGTGTGCTTCTGCTGGCATCAATAGTCCCCAATGAAAGCACTGCCTCATATGGAAACGGATGTTCTAGAGATGATTAAAATAATATTGAATTTATTTGTTTTTCATTAATATTTATACTTTGTGTCCCATAACTCCCCCAGATTCCCACATTTCTGCCCCCAGCTCACAGCCACTGATGATTGAAACATACCTAACATACATGTGGGTGGCTGGCAGGAGAGGTGGTATAGCCAATAAGTGTGCAGGTGTATGAGAGACATTCTTAGTCTGAGTTTTAAACAACAATGTTTTTGTAACACTGGATTGAATTATTTGGGGCCAAATTCCAGACATTATATTTATTTATTTAGAGGTCACAGGCTGAAAAGCATGGAGAACTTCTGATCAGCAAAGTACTCGACTGAATGTTGATCTTCTTGGTCCCTGTCTCTTGATTTATGACGTTGCCTGTTGAGGATGACGTTTAAAGGGTTACCTGCTCTGCTAGGCCTACCGCAAAGGAAGTCTGGGATTCCCCACATTCCCTAAGTCATCCATTTTCTTCCAAACTTTACTTCACAGAGTGATTGACACATCCCACCTCTTTCCTGCGGCAACAGTAGGATACTCCTTAATGTTTAGTTCCAAATTGCATTCACCGCCCCTCGAGCCCCTCGAGGCAAGCACACACACACACATATCCACGTGTGTATACCCCCACAAACACATACAGTACGTAGAATGCAGATACCCATCAATGTACAGTAAGAGAAAAAGAAATTCCACTTTAAAACTAATTTTATTCCCAGACACGACCAGATATCTGTGTCTGTTAGACACATCTATCTGAGGAGCCGTCCATTCATACAGATTCAAGAGGGCAGACCCTTTCAAAAAACTACTTTGCATGTGATTGGACAAACCTGTGAACCAGCAGTCTGTCATCCAATCTTGCAGTAGGAAAGTCGGGAGAAGAGTGTAAACAAATGTTCCATTGAGAATAGCCTTCGCTCTTCTAATAAATTATAATAAAACCGATGCTATATTGTATTATTTCTAGGCGTTTTTATTTTTCGACTCAAATTGTTTCCATGTGGCCTACGTCACACCTTAACCACACCCGTAGCTAAACTGCGACGATGATTGGCAACACACGAGGTTTACCTGCCTGAATCAACTTGATTTCCAATCTCTCTGGACTACCATCTTTGTGCTATTTGAGACAAATAAAAAACACAAGAAAAACAAGGCCCTTTCTCATGCAATACAGGGGATATGAACACAAACGTGTGGCATTAGCATGACAGACCCAATGTCCTTAAAACAACTTACCGGAACTACGATAAGTACTTACAGTATGTAGCCATCTTCCTCCATGTAGACCCTGAGTCTGGCGATCAAACCGATGACCTATCAGTGGAAAGACCACCTCCCTGACCACTATGCCATGTGACATCTGTCAGCTGTTTCAAGGTAATTGTAAAATAACAAACATTTTGTCAAATTCACAAAATATCTCCTTGCATATCGCTAGTTTACTGTTCTCTGCGTGTTAAATAAATAATCCGATACTTCTACACAGCCCTAGTTCTGTAAATAGGAACATAAACAAAATTGAGAACACCGCTCACAACAACAAAGACGCAGTGCTACGCACTCACAGTGCGTTTCGATGTGCGGAGCGTTTCTGCGGAGGGAGCCGGGATTATTGTAGTGATTTGAGGTCAAATTTAGCAAGCGTTCTCTAGAATGACTGACCCTGCCTTTAAATGAAATAATCACTTTAGAAAAAGACAGTACTTCTAATATGGACCTACAGTGTGGACAGAGTGGACAGGGAAAAAAATACCCCTCTGTTTTGTCCATATGTCTTGCATTCTGCTCCCTTGTGTTTGGTGTGTAGGCATTCTGGTTCACCTCCCAGTGAGAGTAAAGCTTTGTATAAGCATAATATACTCCTTTTCATTGCTAAATATGAATTTTTTAACATAATATTTAATTGTGTATTTTCCTACCTGCCTTACCAAACTGCACTGGCAGGAAATGTTCTGGCGCACAGAAAGATAAGTGTTTTGTCTCCACATGCTATTCCCTTCAAGTGGTTTCTGCAACAACAACAACAATAATATAAATAAATTAATTAATATTACATTTTCAAAAACAGAGTACATTCAGTGCCGCCAATATGGTAAGTTATCTTAGGCAGCTACTGTACTTACTGTGTTTTCTCTTGCTAGCTCCTTCACATACATATTTGTACAAATGTGTGTAAATTAATTGTTGGGCGTATGCGTGTGTTACTATGTACATTATGTTTACTTTTCTCTCTCTCTCTTTGTGTGTGTGTGCGTGTGTGCGTGCGTGTGTGCGTGTGTGTGTGTGTGTGTGTGTGTGTGTATACTGCATACTGTATGTATGTTTTTTTCTGTATATAATTGGGCTCTGTTAGCCCACGGGCGCCTGCAGGCCAGGCCAGATGGTACTCAGCCTTGCTGTCTTGCGACAGGAAGTGTTTGCCCGTGGCCAGGATGTGATCACTGTCATCACCCAGGCCTGTACCAGCCCATTATCAGGCCGGCTGCCCGCCTTCCTGGCAGGAAAGACCTGACCACTGGGCCACGTGCATGCCAGCTCTGTTTGTGTGTGTGTGTGTGTGTGTGTGTGTGTGTGTGTGTGTGTGTGTTTTCCTCTGTTTGCGTCTCATAGCTACTTTTAATGACTCATCGCTTGCCGAGACGCATCAATGACTTCCTCAAGGAAATTGAATGAGGAAAAACAAGCTAGCTAACACGATATATATTACTACTGTAAAGCAAGGAAATTGAATGAGGAAAAACATGCTAGCTAACATGATAGATATTACTACTGTAAAGCATGAGGACACTTTTATACTACACTTTATAGGATTGAATGTAAAAAAAAATGGTTTCAAATGAAGTTAATACTGTAATCTACAGTAATATAAAATATAGTGAAGAAATAAGGGACAGCTTTCTGCAGTACTGTATAGAATATTATGGTAAGGCAGATGGGTTGTCAGAAAAACAAGGCTGTTCGGAAAGGGATGGATTCCATTAGACGGCCATACTGCATGGAAACCACCTGTTCTGATGTGTGCTTGCCTGTGCGTGCGTGTGTGTGTGTGTGCTCGCAAATGTGTGTGTGTGTGTGCGTGTGCGTGCACGTGTGTGAGTGTGCATGCATGAGAGAGAGAGTCTGGGTGTCTTTGGTCAGTTCCTTCCTGACTGTAATGTGTTACACATGTTCTATCTTTGCTATGTATCTTACTGAGACTTTGTGTGTGTGTGTGTGTGTGTGTGCATATGTGTGCATGTGCATGTGTGTGCGTGTGTGTGAAGAGGGGGGAGTAAGCCATTGTGTGTGTTTTGAATTTGTGTTTCAGTTGAATATTTTGAAATCACACATATAAAACCTATTTCTGTAGCTTTTATTACTGACTCATATCCGTTTAAAGACACTGGTCGAGTTTCTATTCATAGTTCTAGAATTAATTAAATGCCAACCACAATGTCAATATGATACTTGTTTGCCAATACATGTTTTCATTGTAGTTACCTAATTTTTATTTTGCCAATTTCTTTTTTGAGAGAAAAGATCTGTAAGAATGTTCAATCACAAACCACCCTACACGTAACCATACTTGAGCAAAACACTTTTGATTGTTCTCCCTGTAAATTACGTTGGATAAAAGACAAAAAACTAAATAAAGACAATATTTGGCATTTTGATCTGAAATACATTCAGAGTGGAATTATGTTCTTGCAAATCTGAGAATAAAATATTTTACACTGTAGGAAACCCTCAACACATTAGTATAAAGATAAAGACATAAAAGACATGCCATAGACCTACTCATTACAGTTGATATACAGTAAGTGTGCATGTCTTGCTGAATGCATTCTGTTGCATGATCCTTTAGTCGAGATTGACAAAGATACAACATTTTTTAAATCTGAATATTCTTAACTGGCGCTGGTTCAGCAGCTTGGCCTGCCTGGGTTTCATCTGGTGTTATCATTCTTGTTAAATGTAGTATCGGTTGGAAAATAATAAGGTTTGTTTAGATCGCTATTTCAGTTTTATATTGCTTGTAGTTTTGTATTTCCTTTATCAGTTGAGGTCAAAGTTAGTTCAATGTAATTAATTATAGCATAACATTTTGACCACATGCATTATTATGTCAAAATGTATTCATATGTGGTACATAAATGTGTAAAATACTGTATAAGTGTTAAAATGATAAGTGATAAATGTGATGATGTGTATATTGTGTGTTTGTGTGTTTGTGCATCAGTTCATTTCTTCTACACGAGTGCGTTCTTTTTATCCCCACTTCATCTTAATGATTGAGTCTGACTTGTTGAATGTGATGTAATGTAATCTGATTGGAGTTGCTCCCTATCGTGTGAGACAGTAGGCTTTGCAGATGCTTTTGGTTTGTTTTTGTGTTTGTAAGAAGAAATTCACTAACCGATAAGCTTGTAAGACTCAGCAAGGCCCGTATTAAGGAAATCTGCCTCGCCTCCAGTAAATAGTAACATGCAATGCTTTATCTAACAGGAACTGGAAACATGTTAATGGGAAATGCTTTAACTGGCCCCTAAATCAAGAGGATTATGGACCATATGTGAAGTTCTCTAATCTCATTTTGTGGAGCCTGGAGCTCATTGTCTCAGTATGTTTTACATTATCTGAATCAAATGCTTCCCACCAATGAGATGGCCCACATATTCAGGCTTGGCTGGTCAAAGAAAGCACAGTATGTGGGTTTAAAGACTGGTTAAATCTTAAACGACAGAGGGAAGAGGGTTAATGTTAGTGTGTCAAGAGTTATCTCAGAACTGTTATGCTTGTATCACTCATGGCCAGTGTCATACACAGCGAAAAGACACATTTAAAATATGTATAGGACAGTATTGGCATATTAATAGACCCCTCAAATTAACTACAAATAAGTCACATCTTGACAAGCTCACTCATGATGAAATATACCTGGGATGAATAAATAAATAACTCAGCCTGCTATGTAAACATATAAAGGAAGACTTGAAGAGAATACAATAAAAAATAAATATTAGTTTGGGTGAACATTCCAGATTGTCTTACTTAATTAATCATATTTTAACATATTTTATTTGAAAATATATCAAATATACAGAGATCTCACTGTAATGTTTCTTTATATTGTTTGTTTAATTTTACTTTGACTAGAATTACACTGAACTTATTCTGAACTACAGTATAGTAGATTTCCTGAAATACTGTAAAATAATTACCTACAGAAGTGCTGATTTGCAGTTTTTCAGCAGCAACTGTACATTACAATTCCACTTTAATGTGCAAATATATTGTAACAATAATACCTTTTATACAGTTATACAACGCTTTTTACAGCTGGCATACTTAAAACGGAAGTTGGAAAAGTATATGTTACATTTTTTTTTAAATTACACCATGTCACATTTCAATGTTAGCGCCACAGTGGGTCAGTGAATGGTCATCCTGAAAGCATCAAAGCAATTAGATTTTCAAAGAAGAATGCATTAAAGTCCAGGTTTGTCAATCAACACTAAAATAAATCCTAAACAGTATTTCAATTCAAGAGTAACTGCTTGCTTCATGAGCTCCAATTTATGAAATGAGGTGGAAAATTATAACCATGTCAGGGTTCAAGACATATTCTGCATGGTATGCTACTGTTACTGTAAAATAATACATAAAAGGCAGCCAGAGATGATGAAAAGTCAGGAAAAATGTTTTTATTAATTTAGTTTCATTTTATACAAAGCACTTAAGTATTAAGATGTATTTAAGCTCAGGATACTTTACAAGTAGACAAGTAGACAAATGTTAAATTAAATGTAACCTAATGTTAAATGTGGAACATTTTAGTTGGGAAATGAGCTACCAGAGTTCGGTCAAGTCAAGTTAAGTCAATTTTATTTATATAGCCCTTAATCACATTGCAGTCTCCAAAGTACTGGATTGAAAAAGTTTGCCTTATCAATATAACGATAAGTAAAAAAGGTACCCTAACTAAATAATCACATTCTGAATACGACATTTATTTTTTGTATCTATAATGTCACTTTGCAGATTAGCAGATGTTTTGCAACATGCATTTGTACAAATCTGGATTAAGATGCATACAGTACAATTGTCTGCAAATTAATACATCGTACATATTACAATTGTGCTTCCCATAAACAAATACATAAATGCAGAAAAACAACAAAGTGGTTAAAGGAATCAGGTTTAAATAATTAGCAGTTATTAGTTATCGTACATGTCATTTATGGATAGTTATATCCCCTTGTACCCACTAACCTTAGTGTACCAAGAGCCCTTCTCTCCCCTGAACTAAAAGAGTTGACTTCCATCTATGGCTGTCGCGATAACCTCCAATATTGCAATAACGCTGTGTTGCTAACCCAACCGAGGTTGAGTTGAAGGCAGCCACATGATTCACTGATGGTGGGCTAGTAGTTGCATTATTAACAGGTGTACCTGATAAAGATGGATGGTGAGTGTATTGATTATTATAATTGGAGTTAAGAGCTATTTTGTAAGTTTGTTCTCTACCTCACTTGTAAGTTGCTTTGCTTTGGATAAATCAAAGACTTTGTTAAATTGCTTAATGCAAATGAGACTTAATATTTTACTTGATATTAAGTTTAGCTAAAAAATCACATTGTATATTTTGGACAACATTTAGGCAATAATAATTCTTCCTTTTCCTAACAACAGGAAAATTCTGCAGAAATGATGCTGTAAGAAAACTATGGGCCACTGACCCTATTATATTTAAAAACTAACATTTTTAAACCAATGAAACCATTTAGTGCAACCAATCAAATGATGATTGTGCATAAGATGCAATTGTTGTAAATCCTGTATGAGTTATCTACAGGTGTTTTAGCATACCTGCTAAACTTTGGCTGTGAAAAATAGGGGGATTTCCCGGTTATCTGCAAATGACTTATCCTCAAAACCCCCACCCCATACAACCATAAATACAATTATGTGAAAGTAATATAAATTTGAAAGTCTTAAATGCATAGCTAATCGTAAAATAGCCTGCATATACAAACAAAGTGTATAGCCACATCACTACAGTGCTAACATTGTGAGAAAGATTTGAGTGTGTTGCAGAGGGGAAAGGTTGTGCACAGCATTGTGACAACTAAGATATATCTCACACTTCTCGAGAAAGTCTTTTGGGACATGTCTATTTCTTGTGGGAAAGAAAACAGAATAGTCGTACCCTACTGTTTTGGGTTGTTAAACTGAAAACAGACCAACAACTTGTGCCATCACTTATATCTGTATATAACTATGCTGAGTGCAGTTACTGTATGCAGCTTGGCACATCATAGGCTTAGGATATTGCGCTATTTAATATGCTTTTAATGAATTGGTCATATTTTCCATCTGACATTTTGATCCAACATGCCGAACGTGTTTGCATACCTACAGTCAGCGGTGCACTAACCTGGTAGCTAACTTGCACATTGTCTCATTACATACTGAGAGCACTTTGCCTAGAAAGTGTGTTGATAAATGCCCCAGAACAACGCTATTGTGGAAGCTCTCAGCCACGCATTTGACCACTCAAAACAAAAACATAAAAAAATATGCCGATAATACCGCATACTGCATATTGTACCAACGTAAATCCCACACCATGCTTCAATGCCTGCCACTCATCTCTGCCCTTTCCTCTACAGCTCACCATTCTCTACCCCTCCCATTATGACCATGTGCATTTTTGCACACAGTTGTATTTATTAAAACAAAACTTGTACAACAAAATAGTGAGTTGCGGCTGTCGATGTGCAATACAGTAACACAATTTGAATAGTGTAGCTTTTTAGCAGAGATAGGGTATGTTCACTGTTACCATGTGCATTGCTGAGCTCTAACATTGTGTTTTGTCACTGACGTATTGACTGTGAGATGTGTTGGGCGGAGAGGTGGTGCATTAGCAGGACACCCTATCTCCGTGTGCTTTCAACATCTGTGTTTAGACTAATGCACCTTATGAATTTGGTCAGTTAAAAGTGTGAACTGACTGGTATTCTATGTGGGGGGAAATGATGACAGCTCATATAAATGGTGTTTAAGGTGAATTCTGCTGCTTAACATGGAAAGAATGTTCTTCCACAATATTATATGAACAATAGAGGCCAATGAGGTTTCTACTCTCTTTCATTGTGGAATCAAAGGCCTTGACCACCAACACCTTTACCACTAAATACGTTCACACAACCCGCCACCCCCGCAACAACTGACCGCCGGCCATGCATGCCAATGAGGACTGGGTCACTGCTGACCACTGTTCATTCAGGGCGTGTTGACCCCCTCTCTCCCCTGCATCTGGGACAGGGGAGGGCTGGGCATTGTGGTCCCATTGTGACAGCCTCCAGAGAAGGCCTGTCTTTGTGTTGCGGCCCCATAGTGATTGATGCTGGGCTGACCCCAGCCGTGGCCTGTCCGAAAGATGCTGGTAGAGATGCAAGCGCAATTAGCCTGAATTAGTCCCAACAGCCCCCACTAACATGGGCTTAAAAACTATGGTGAACCAAAAGGATAAAATGCATTACTTTTGGGGGTGGGGAGCTGAGGCAGATGGTGGGACAATGTTCATGATTTAATCTCCTAACCTGAGAAGCATCGTATCTTGTCCTGCTGAATCCCGTAGTGTGCCACCACTGACAGAGTCATATTTTAAGATAACTTTATCGTCCTGAACATATTGGGTTGGTTTCAAATTTGAAACAGGGGGCGCCACCCCTCTACCACCCCCCTCACACCCCTCTCTACCCCTTCCCCTGCAGCAGACACACACCCTTGCCGTGGACCCCACTGAGCCGAGCCACAGATGTGTGGTTGTGGGGTCCACCGTAAATCAATCGAGGAGTGCAGCTTTAACAAAGAGAGGAACCCGGGACATCTCCAGCTATTAGAAGAAGGTCGCTCATGCAGAGTGATGCTTCCCACACTTCAACGCCCCTGCCACCATCCCTCCCTCCCTCCCCTCCTTCCCCATCCCTCTTTCCCCGAGGATGTCCTTATAGAGGAGGATTGTATGGCCTCCTATCTTCCCCTGTCTCCTCTCCTGGAGAGAACTGTCAGCACTCCTCCTCGGAGCCATCAGAGCCTCCTCTCCCTGTGTTTAAGGACTGATATCATTTCTCCCCGTGACTCGTCGCCAGGGCAGCTCAGCCCCATGGGCTGATCACCCTCCTTCTCCCCCTCCCCCCACGCAAGGGTATAAGTGACGGAGAAGCTGTAGAGCTGCTGGACTACCTCACCACCGTTACTCTGGTTTATCTGCGCTCCCCTTCCCCTCCTCCCTCTCTCTCTCTCTCTCTCTCTCTCTCTATCCCCCCCCCCCCCTCTATCTCTCTCTCTCTCTCTCTCTCTCTCTCTCACATCACCACAGCCAGGGGGACGCTTCAGAAAATAGCCACATATGTCCCTGTTCAGCGGTATCAGAGAGGGAGACAGTGTTGTTTGGGGGAGTTGGAAGAAGAGATTTTCTTTTTCTTTTTCTTTTTTTTTTTTGCGTAGAGAACATCCCAGAATTCTTAGAGGGAAACTTTACAAATAAATCTCTCACAAAAAAAGATAAGATTACATGATGCTTTAGTTAATAAAAAGCATCTGTCGGGAAGTAGGTGTGTTGCTTGCCTGAAGCAAAACGTAGTCGGCTAGTTAGAAATCTGTTGCAGTAAGCGCTGAGACTAATCCAAGCAACTCTCTGACAAGCCGTTCTAGTGAAATGTAATTACAAAATTAGACTTGGCTGATGCTGTTATGTACATACAATAAAGGGAGAAAAAATTTTTATTAT
Organism: Amblyopsis rosae; assembly: GCA_025399935.1. NCBI lineage: Eukaryota > Metazoa > Chordata > Actinopteri > Percopsiformes > Amblyopsidae > Amblyopsis > Amblyopsis rosae. The sequence continues at coordinate 71,496 of JAODTR010020300.1, forward strand.
TTATTTTTATCATAAATTCTGCTTGCCTAAGACAGAGCAACATAATCACATTAATAATTTGAGTAGATCAATATTTTACACATAAATTTGAGAAAGCTGGAGAACAGCTGATCAGATGGTTTGACATGAGCGACGTTGGTTGCCTCCCATTGCTCCCTGCCCCCCCCCTCCCCCCCCCTTTCCCTACAGATGTAGCAGACCGCTAGCATTGTCCCTGCATGCGTCAGATCCATATCCATCAGGCGTCGACCAGGACTCAGGACTTGACGTGACAGATTGGCCTGCTCACGCGTGGAGCGTGGACCATGTGTTCTCCCTTGACCTTCTATTGGCCAGAGGTTGGCATAACGCCACTCAGAAGCTCTCTGAGGAACAGACATGTGAGATCCGCCACGCTGATATCTGTACGCAAGCTGTGGTACAATATTAGTAAAGAATATTCAACAGAAGACGTGTTGCTGTGAGCCACCTGGAGAAAAAGTGTTGCTGTACAGTAAATATTTGTATTATTGTTTCTATACCTGGACCGTTTAGTTTAGTATACTGGCAAAGCCTTGATCTCTCTGTCCTATTCCTCCATTGTCTTGGATACCGTTTTGATGCGTGCAATTAATAATGATGAAAGCTGACATAGTTTGACATGATTGAATCTGTTTACCCAACACAACACACATTTTGAGCGCTGTCACCGTGCGAAATTACATTTCTGGTCCAATCCACATCACTCAAATTAGATTTGAGTCAGAACAGCAGAATGGATATTCAAATCAACACACTCTCTTGCCAGTGGATTTCTATAGCCCCTTATCTTGCGCTATAGGTTTTGTATATTGATTAGGCATTTATTATATCAAGCTGTTGGAGGCAGAGGTGGGTGGGGGGGATCTGTAGGGGCATGCAGGGGAAGGGGTCCCATTGCACCGGCCACAGATTGTATCTTGTTGTCAAAGTCTCACACACACACATAAGCACCTACATGGTGTCACTCAATAGACCTTCCTTGTAACTGGTTGATGTAGAAAATAAATAAATAATGTGTAAAATCTTAAAAAACTATTCTTTCCCTCTCTCTCTCTCTCTCTCTCTCTCTATCTCTCTCTCTCTCTCTCTCCTGTTGGGGATCTCAACACAGAGGAAACAGCTCGCGTCCTTACCGTAGATGAGGAGTCAGGTAGGCGGCCATTATTGCAAATGCAAATTACCTGAGAGATAAAATTCCCTCTGAAAAACACCAAAACAAGCCACACACACACACACACACACACACACGTGTTAATCGTTGTATAGGCCCTCTGACCCCCCCGTACCCTGCCACTAGGGACAGGGGTCCCAGGGTCCTTCTGTTAAGACCTCGGGCATCTTTGGGGATTCCACCGCCGGTAAACAAGTCCTTCTTTTCCATATCCAATCTCACGTTTGCTCCAGAAATGAAGGCCGCCAGAAGACAAAGGGATTACGGAAAGGCGCGCGAAGGAGGGGCACGCGGCTTCTTTGAGGGTCCCCACTCAGTGTGACATTCCTTCTAATGATCAACACGGCAGATGGCAAGAGATAGGGACACATATGTGCCCCGCACGCAGCCAGCACGTGGCGATGTCACCCGCTGCATTGACTTTCTGTTTGCTGCCGTGTTGCGCTCAATATGGCGGCTTGACATTTTAGGGATTTTAGAAGTGGGATCTTGCACTGCGTGCGCTCGGAGAATGTGGCATGGCTACATTTATCATGGATTTGAGATTTGTTTTTCTCCTCTCTTATTTTTCTCCAAAGTGGCTTAACCTTTCTGATGTATATACAGTACCTACAACTGGTAATTAACTTGTGTAATATTCCATACAGTATCACCATGAAACATATGAACATCTGCTTGACAGCTAAGGAGGACTAAAGGTCACTGATAAACAACAACTTAATAGAGTCCACAAATATACTATGTTTACTTTTTGTGTTTGCTCAGGGTTTACGTGCACAATAAGACACAAACAAACATCCTTTCACAAGCACACAGTTAGCTTAGGCAGCAATTAGCCTATTGGTCACATGCTAATTGTCTTTTATCTTCCCAGCAGTATTACACACACACACACATGCACACACACGCACACACACGCACACACACTGTGTGAGGGCATGAGGAATATAAGGAATGTTTTAATGCGGAAAGTCAAAAGGAATGCATTTGCGTTAGGAGAGGTTCCACTGGGGAAAGCAGATGCCTCAAACCCAGGGCAGGACCTGCACCTGTCCCTGCTCCGCTGGTGTCCGACTGCCACCAAGGGATCCACAGACGGAGCCTGGGATCTAAAGGGGGCTGTTGTGGCAAGTTCGCCCTGCAACCACACACACACACACTAAACTGAGTGGCAGGTCCATCTGGGTCAACAGTGCGGCCTCTGACATTCCGACAGTGAGAGAGATACGGGGGTGTCACCTCACCTTGGCTGGGTGGCACAGCATAGGACAGTAGGGGAGTCGCAGGGCTGCCCACACTATTTGTTTAGCTGTTCCTGGCATCAGTAACGTCTTCATTTCACCGCCTGTTTGCAGTCCGCCACGTGGTGGAGGCAGTAGCCTATAAAGCTATAAAACTAAGTGTTATTTCTTTTTCTGAAACCTTAAAATAAACAAATTCTGTAAAAAGAAACTCATACTACAATAGCAGTTCCATAACATTTACAATTCAATAATGTGTCAGTGTCAAATTTTTTTTTTATTCTTCCTCTACCTTTGTATTATACCTGGACATTGGTTACCAGACATATTTAACACATTTAAGGTGATAACAGGGATGCTGGAGAACATCTCCCCCTTTCCCTTCCACAAGGTGTTCACACAGAAGCTCCGCCTCCCACTTTGGACACACCAGGATAGTGTGGGGTGCTGTCTGCACCATTTGTTTGTCTTTCCATTTACAGAGCTAGGGCTGTGTAGAAACACCAGATTAAGTTTTCATCGCGCACACAAAACGGGCAGCTAGCGCAGTAGATATTCACTGAATATGACTAAGTGCAGTATCTTACAATCACTTACCACATTTAATAGAATATATTAATAATAACAACAATATTCATATTGTTAGGATATTATAGCCTAAAAAGCTAAGATGGGACAGACAGTGATGTCGTACAGAAGATAGCTATATACAGTATGTGCCCTCTGGCCCAGCATGTAATTCAGTTTGGCAACATTGTTCATTTATTTAATTATTTGATTTGTTCTTGTATGTATGTATTTATTTATTTACCTGGTAGCTCCTTTCACCAGCTCCTCTCCCTGGTCTTCCCATCTCCGGGGCTCCTGGTCAAAGCACCCAGAGATCTCTCTCGTGTTTGAATTATTCATGAGCGCTCAATGCTGCTGCTGTAATCCTGACTGACACTAAAAGTCTGCTTAGATTTAACGTCATTAAATTTTCATCCATAAATGTTGTGTCAAGCCTTTCCCCTATCTCTACCCATTCTCTCCCTCCCTCTCTTTCTCTCTCTCTCTCTCTCTCTCTCTCTCTCTCTCTCTCTCTCTCTCTCTCTCTCTCTCTCTCTCTAT